>JAVJIF010027228.1:0-67630 GCA_038442645.1 Agave tequilana | reverse complement strand
CCCAATCCAGGAACAATAACTCCTCACAGTAACCTTGTTCTTATGAGCGAAGTTACTGATGGTATGGCAAACACAACGCCAGTATCTCAGGATACGCGCAGAGTTCCCAGCCGCCAGGCTAGGACTAAAGCACCCAGCGGTGCTAACTGTCTTCGCAGTAAGATGGCGAGCAAAGCGCCCCAGTGTGCTTCGCTCCTCAGTTCCTCTAGCGCTAAGCTCGTTATTCGTAGCAGAGCTAAGGGATTGTCCCTAAGTGTTGATAGCGGTGCTTATGCAGCTTCAGTACCCAAGGGCATTCCCAAAGCTCTTAGCCGCAAAGCTAGAACTAAAACACTATCTAGTGCTAATCACCTCTGCAGGGATGAAAACAGAGCCTATGTGCTGAGTCATTTAGGCCCGGCTACATCTGACTTGCGAGAGTTCTTAACGAACAAACGGAAGTCAGACTTACTCCAGACTTCTCCCTCTTATTGTCAACAAGTGGGATGTCAGTTGGTGACAGTCCATTTAGTCCATTGTCAGCTGGGACCAATCCCCGCCTCTCCTCCAAGTCGACGATCAGTTTTTGATCGACTATCGGAACAAGCTCTTGTGAAGCATAGCAAGAGGAACGTATCGCAAGATCTATCAGATCTGCCCTCTGCATCTTTCAATATGATCGGAAGAGGCGGGTACCACATAGGGGCGCACGAGTGTCGCATGCCCCGAACTCTCCTTCCTCTAGTTCTCCAGATCCGGATTATAGTTCGGACTTACGCCAAGTCTTCGTGCACGAAGGAGGCGTCTTCCGAAACACCAGATCTAGGGTCGCAATACCGTACAGTTATGAGCAGCCATCCTCCTCAACCACAGTAACCTCACCAGAACAAATGAGAAAATTGTTCCAATGGTCTGATGAGGAAGACAAAGACAGTGGGTATGCCTCTTCGGCTACTGTCAGCTCGGTACGAACAAATAGAGTATCAGTGAATATGGCTGATAACGGTAATGATGACCTCCATCGACGGTTGGAAGCTCAAGAACAAACCTCTAAGGCTCAGCAAGAAGCCTTGGACAAAATTCAATAGATGCTCACTCAACTCCTCATCAACCGTAATAACAATGATACCGGAAGTAACCATGATGAGAAAGAACATCATAGCGATGAACAACCAAAGACTGAGAAGTCAAAGAAAAGTTCTTCTATGGACGCTGAAGTTTCTAAAGGCATCCATGCTCAGATCACATCCCTACCTCAGAGGGATGAACTAAAGAAAGTAGGGACAGTCCGTCCTTACCCTTTGGAATGGGACTCAGTACCATACCCGCCAAAATTTAAACCACCAACGTTACATACGTATGATGGTAAGAGCTCACCAAATCAGCACATCTACTACTTTCAGTCTCAGACTGGTAATGTTATAGACAATGATGCTATCATGGCCAGACTGTTTATTGGCACCCTGAAGGGGATAGCATTCGACTGGTTCCGAAGTCTCCCTCTGAGCTCTGTCAATTCCTGGATCGACCTGGAAACCCGATTTCTTTCTCGTTTCTATGAGGACGATATCGATGTAACCATGGATAAACTTCTCTCTACCGTACAGAAGAAGGGCGAATCTGTCCGTGACTACATTGAGCGGTTTAGAAACTTGTCTCTGATGTGCTCAGCAGGGATGCCATTACCTATGCTCTTACAGACATGCAGGCATAACTTCTTAGACCAAGTAGAGATTCGCATGGGAGCTGTCAAAACCCATACCTGGAAAAAACTGGTCGAGCAAGCTAAGATAGCCGAAAGTCGGCTAAAAAGTTTGAGCCATCCACCCCTAAAGGCAAATAGGGTATGAATAATAAACAGCGCAGAGACATGACATAGTCTTCTCAAGCTAAAGGGAAAGAGACTATGTCCGTCGAATTATCAGGAGACGTTCATTCAAAGCCCAAGAAGAGCAGCTTCAGTAATCAGGAGTCTAAGTTTCCTCCAAAACAGTACTCCTTCAAAGACGAACAGGTGGTCGCAATATTCCATTTACTCTACAAAGGGAATAAATTGAAGCTGTCGGATGTTCGACGCCCTAATGAAATGGGACGCACGAACCCCCAACTATTGTCTCTTTCATAGGATAGTTCATCATCCTACTGATAAGTGTTTTGTCCTCAAGGATAAAATTTAAGCTCTATTCGATGCTGGAGTCCTAACTCTGAAATCAGAGCAAAAGAAAGTCACTGCAAACATGGTGACTCTCGAGTTCGGCAAGCCCCAATGGTCACAGTTCCTGACAGGACCTTTCCAATCTCTGAAGCACAGCTAGAGGTAAAGCATCCTTCAGGTAAAACTCAAGAGAATAAGTGTCTTGTTCCCTTGACACTGGAGACAGGGGAAATCATATGGATACACCCAGACCTTGTCCAAGACGAACAATGGGATTCGAAGAAATCCAAATCGAAGGGTAAATCTTGCAATGTTATCTCCATCCTGCTGGATGATGGCAATCTCACATCAGCTTCTCTCAGCGATTTTGAAGGGGAAAAGCATGCTTGCACGACGCAGGCTGATGTACCTCAGCCGATAGGTTCTTGATCCGAAAAATCATACTTAAAACAGTATGAGAAGGCTACTGAGGAAACATAACAGCAAATGACGTCAGTACAAATATCCACACCGACTCTGCTCCCGACAATGAGAAAAGAGAAGCAGAAAGAAATCCGGTTCAACCATGTCCTGAAGAAGCCTTCAGGCCCAGGGCTTAACATGCCCTTTCGTTTTGACATATTGGGCCAGCTGGCTAATATCTCAGCTCATATTACCATACACGAGCTCCTTCGTCTCTTGAAAGAGACAAGAGAAGCACTCAAAGATGCACTGGCTAACTCAGAATCATTCCTGACATATATGCCAGAAATCCCTAAAGATGACACTCAGTCTTCTTGCCCTGAATGTCATAATGTGCAATCAAAAGTACCTGCTATTAACTTCACAGCGGATGATATGCCTCTCAAGCATAACAAGCACGATCGACCTTTGTACTACACCGGACACATCGGTTCGACATGCATTGAAAGGGTACAGGTTGATCTGGGGTCTGCACTCAGCATCATCCAAAAGGCTCTTCTACTTCCTCGGCATACCACTATATATGTTGTCCGCAACCACTACAAAATATATACGATTTAATGTAGGGAGTAGTCACCCACTTGGAAAGATCCGACTCGGTTGTCGAATCGGGAGCCTAAAGTTAGAAGTGACGTGCTATGTCATTGACGCTGATACGTCATACAACTTGTTACTAGGACGACCGTGGATCCACGCCAACTGGATTGTTCCCTCTACTCTGCACTAGTGCTTCAAGTATGTTGAAGATGATGCAACGATACGAACTGTCTTCACTAAGAAACAGCCTTTCAAAGGGGTGGAAAACTACTTTACCGATGCCCTCCTATATCAAGAGGTTGAAACATCAAAAGAAATGTTGCCGGACAATGATGATAGTGGCAACGAAGCAGATTCAGAGTCTGAAGCATATATGTTAGCTATCGTGGTCAGTGAACCAGTTATAGCATGTTTCAATAATCCCTAATGTAACCCTCTTTCTGAAGATGAGGGCGAATGGGTAATAGTGACAATATTTCTATTGATTATCTTGTGAGTGTCAAATTGCTTGAATCCAGTATGGATAGTTCTCTGCACATGCCGTTACATAAATCGAGTGCATCAAACGCATCTGTGGAATCTATAGAAGGATCCGTTTTAGTGGTTCCTCCGTCAAAAGAGGGTCAATTACCGATAATATTCGGCAAAATCCAACTACGAAGGTCTGCAGCCGCAGACTCAAGTTCGGATTCAGATACCCCACAATTTTTTTATTATGCACGATTAGCGTAGTGTATGATGAGGAAAATGGGGTACAACCTGCAGCATAGGAAGGGCCTAAATTTCGAAAAAGGAAGACGTGATTTTCTGCGCAACTTCGTGCCAAGAGGGAAACCGGCAAATTACTATGATAACACACGCAGGGGGTTGGGAACGTTACACCCACATCGCCAGCAACAGTTCAATCCGAAGATAACAAACCAATCCCATCACACTCTGCCTCTTCTTTTGAATGGGACTCGGATATCAGTGTGGGAACATTGTTCAAGGAGCTCACCGTTAATATAACTTCAAGCAGCCAATTGGAGCAAACGGAAACTAATGATGGGGAACCATGGGCTCAGCAATTGAATCTCTAGTGGGAAAAGCGATTCGAACATCGTGAACTACCTACTGAAGACAAGGTAATCCATGTTAACTTGGGTAGTCAAGATCACCCTAAACCCATCTTTATAAGTGAAAGCTTATCACTTATGGAAAAAGAAGAATTGATAGTACTCGTAAGAGAGTATATAGATGTCTTTGCATGGAACTATGAAGACATGCCCGGACTTGATCCACAAGTAGCCATGCATCGTCTGAACATCAAACCTGACGCCAAGCCAGTCAAGCAGCAGCAACGCCGATTTTGCCTGAACATTATGGAGGCTATTGAAGCCGAAGTTCATAAGCTCATTGCATGCGGCTTCATACGGGAAGAACAGCATCCAGATTGGGTTGCCAATATTGTTTCCGTTCTCAAGAAAAATGAGAAAATACGAATCTGTATCGACTACCGTGATCTCAATACAGCCTGTCCTAAAGACAAATTCTCATTACCCATCACCGATGTCATGATTGACAATACCTGTGGATTCGAAAGGATGTCTTTCATGGACAGCTTTTTAGGGTACAATCAAATTAAGATATATCCAGGGGATGAAAACATACATCATTCCGGACACCATTGGGGGTACACTGTTATACCGTGATGCCCTTCGGATTAAAAAACGCAGGAGCAACTTATCAGCGGGCAATGAATACAATCTTTCGCGACCATCTCCGAAAGACGGTAGAATGTTATGTCGACAATATTGCTGTCAAAAGTCGTGATAAGAATGACCACCTTCACGACTTGAGGACGACCTTCGACATAATGCGGGCTCATCAATTGAAAATGAATCCGATAAAATACTTCTTGGGGGTTTCGAGTGACGAGTTCCTTGAATTTATTGTTACATCAAAAGGAATCATCTTGACCCGGACAAAGTCAAAGCCATTCAGAGCATGCACCCACCTAAGAATCTCAAAGAACTTAGAGGCCTGCAAGGTAGACTGACTTATATCAGAATATTCATCGCAAATCTCTCAGGCCGTTGTCAACCGTTCACTCGACTCATGAAAAAGGGTATTCCTTTTGTATAGGATCAAGCTTGTTAGGAAGCTTACGAAGATATCAAAAGGTATCTCACAAAACCTCCAGTTTTGGTAGTTCCCACATCAGAAAAATCATTCTTACTTTATGTGAAAACTATGGACCATTCTCTTGGCGCTCTGCATGCCCAAAAAGACGATAATGGTCACGAACAAGCTATTTATTATCTGAGCAGGACTCTGATAGGGCAGAATCTCGCTATAATCCCATTAAGAAGGAATGCTTAGCTCTTGTCTTTGCTATTCAGAAGATACGACATTATTTGGTCGGCAAAACCATACATGTCATTTCCAGAGTGAACCCTTTGCGTCTTCTCATGAAGAAACCAGGATCATTAAATTCAAGATTAGCTAAGTGGGTGCTTCTTTGTCTCAGTACGACATGCTCTTTGTCCCTCAGAAGGCGGTTAAAGGATAATCCAACACCTCTAACGGTTAAGGTTAGAAGAAAATGTTGTCCTCTAAGCCCAACATAAATCCTCGACAACTCATCATGCTAAGGGGAATAACATGGCTAGCCCGACTCAAATGGTAGTTGGTAAAGGCATACAAAATCCGTTGACAACTGAGGATTTGCTAAAAATCTTAAGGGACTTGTCCCCATTTGATTCCGCAGTTAAGGATAGAGGAAAATGTTGGCCTCTAAGCCCAACATAAATCCTCGACAACTCATCATGCTGAGAGGAATAGCATGGCTAGCCCGACTCAAACGGTAGTTGGTAAAGGCATACCAAATCCGTTGACATCTGAGGATTTGCTAAAAATCCTAAGGGACTTGTTCCCATTTGATTCCCTCTCCAAAATCACTTACCAATTCCCATTCATAGAATAGTAAGACCACATATAAAGGTATTCATATCCCTTGCAAAATGATGAGTCTAATTTATCATGTTAACACTAAACCTCTGATAGCAAGACTATAATCTACTCCCCAACGGATAAAGCCAATACCCCAGTGAATAAACCCCGCTTGTCATTCTCTTTAACAGAACGACAGGTCCACTCAAATTACTGTTATGTTTAAGCACCTCTAACAGTAAATGAATACTTGTCAAGTAAACATCACATCTCTGGAAAGTTGCTTTACAAGTCCCCACAAAGCTCTCTGATACATGATCTTCTGTGGGACTCATTTCCTAACTCCCCAGCGGGTTTCTAATAATTAGTCCTCAGTAGACTTTTCTGGTTGTCACGTTAACAATATACTTCTGACAATTTCTTCCAAATAACATCTGAAGGAGATATCAAAATCCCATGGAGTTAATAATCAAGTCTCATCTTTGAGTCCGGTAGGGACATTTCTTTGTCATCATGTTCAGTTCGTCACCTCTGAATGATAAAATTTTGAGCTTGGTGGCTTCTCAATCGGTTACGTCCCAGCGACCTCTAAACCGACAGATAGCCAAGTCTCACTTTTCAGTCTAGTAAGGACTATTTCTTTGTCATCATATCCAGTTCGACACCTCTAAATGACAAAATTTTAAGCTTGGTGGCTTCGCAATAGGTTACGTCCCTGCGACCTCTGAACCGACAGATAGCCAAGTCTCAACTTTCAGTCCGGTTAGGGACTATTTCTTTGTCATCATGTCCAGTTCGTCACCTCTGAATGACAAAATTTTGAGCTTGGTGGCTTCTCTATCGGTTACGTCCCTGCGACCTCTGAACTGACAGATAGCCAAGTCTCACCTTTCAGTCCAGTAGGAACTATTTCTTTGTCATCCTGTCCAGTTCGTCATCTCTGAATGACAAAATTTTGAGCTTGGTGGCTTCTCAATCGGTTACGTCTCTGCGACCTCTGAACTGACAATAGCAAGTCTCATCTTTCAGTTCAGTATAGGACTATTTTTTTTGTCATCAAGTCTAGTTCGTCACCTCTTAATGATAAAATTTTGAGCTTGGTGGCTTCTCAATCGATTACATCCTTGCTACCTCTGAACTGACAGATAGCCAAGTCTCACCTTTTAGTCCAGTAGGGACTATTCCTTTGTCATCATGTCCAATTCGTCACCTCTGAATGACAAAATTTTGAGCTTTGTGGCTTCTCAATCGGCTACGTCCATCCGACCTCTGAATTGACAGATAGCCAAGTCTCATCTTTCAGTCTGATAGGGACTATTCTTTGTCATCATGTCCAGTTCATCACCTCTGAATGACAAAATTTTGAGCTTGGTGGCTTCTCAATCGGTTACGTCCCTGCGACCTCTGAACCGACAGATAGCCAAGTCTCACCTTTCAGTCCGGTAGGGACTATTTCTTTATCATCATGTCCAGTTCGTCACCTCTGAATGATAAAATTTTGAGTTTGGTGGCTTCTCAATCGATTACGTCCCTGCGACCTCTGAACCGACAGATAGCCAAGTCTCACCTTTCAGTCTAGTAGGGACATCTCTTTGTCATCATGTCCAGTTCGTCACCTCTGAATGACAAAATTTTGAGCTTGGTGGCTTCTCAATCGGTTACGTCCCTGCAACCTCTGAAATGACAGATAGCCAAGTCTCATCTTTCAGTCCGGTAGGGACTATTTCTTTGTCATCATGTCCAGTTCGTCACTTCTGAATGACAAAATTTTGAGCTTGGCGGCTTTTCAATCGATTACGTCCCTGCGACCTCTGAACTGACAGATAGCCAAGTGTCACCTTTCAGTCCAGTAGGGACTATTTCTTTGTCATCATGTCCAGTTCGTCACCTCTGAATGACAAATTTTGAGCTTGGCGGCTTCTCAATCGGTTACGTCCGTGCGACCTCTGAACTGACAGATAGCCAAATCTCATCTTTCAATCCGGTAGGGACTATTTCTTTGTCATCATGTCCAGTTCGTCACCTTTGAATGACAAAATTTTGAGCTTGGTGGCTTCTCAATCGGTTACGTCCCTGCGACCTCTAAACTGACAGATAGCCAAGTCTCACCTTTTAGTCCAGTACGGACTATTTATTTTAATGTGTGACTAACACTATCAGTTTATCGCCGCAGATTAGATTAGTTATACCATTATTCTGCTTCCTTTTGAGGATTGTAACAACTTGAAAATAAGGATTGAAAATTCAGAAAAATAAAATAAGTTGGAAATGTAACAGAGGAATCAAATAAAATTACTTTTTATTGATTTCAAAAGAGGGATACATGGATACTCGGATTACAAGCTACAAGGGTGCTTCGTAGGATTTGATCCGTTCTTCAAGAATGGCCAGCCTATTCTTCCTCTCCTCAGCAGCCCTGATAAGTGCTTGCGACCTAAAGTCGGCCTCGTTAAAGCTCGCCGTTTGGGATAAGCGAGCCTCAATTTCAACCAAAGTTGCCCTCTGTGCTAGCTCCTGCTGCAGGACTTCGTCGTTCTGAGCCTTAAGCTGCTCTAGCCGAGCAATCTCTTCAAGACGCACGGTTCAGCCTTGAACAAAAAAAGATTAGCCTTCCTGATCATTTCCTTGGCCTTTTTAATCTTATCCTCAGCGTCAAGAAAAGGGCTGTTAGAAGCATCTATGGCGTCCTCAAGTTCTACTTTCCTCATCTCCAAGGATTTCAAGTCAGAGGAAATTGCCTTAGTTGCTTCTTGAGCGGCGAGATGGGCTTCATGCATTTGAACAATAAGGTGCGCAAGCTACTCATTAACTGAAGACTCCAGATCTGAATCGTTAAGACGGTGCCATTCGTCCACATCCCTTTCAAGCCTGTCCACCAGAAGCTCCAATGTGGCGGCCTGGTCGTCCCCTCCAAAGTCTCGGATACTGTCAATGCTTCGGGAGAGGACCACCTTTAAAGCTGAAAATGAGGCAGTCGAGCCCTTTAAGACCAAAGCAACGGATCACTTTAAGCCCTTATAAAGCTGTCGACTAACTCAGCCACGAATTCATTCTCGGCCTCAACTACTCCCAGTAAACGAGCTGCCTCTGAAGACAAAGCTTCCACCGGTTACACTGATATAACTGTGGAAGGAATAGTAGAAGCACTAGCTGGAGCAATGTGAGGGATCGCCGGTGATCTCGGAGGAGTCCTCATTGAAACCAGTACACTAGCTACAACCGAAGTAGGGCTAGTGACTATTTCTGGGAGAGCTGGCTCAACCACCAGTGTTGGAGAAGTAGGACTGGTAATCACCTTCGGCTCCGCGCTTGGCAAGATAGGCGCACTGGCAAAACTAATGGCATCTCACTTACTGATATAGTTAGAAGTGAGGTTGGTTCCCTGACTACTGTTCCCTCAATCCCCTTTCCTCTGGCCGGTTCGGGCTGATAAGAGGGCAAGTCGTGATACAAAACATCCAACTCGGCAGCATCCGCCGCGGTCGAAGTACTTGTTTCACCCCTGAGTCCCTTAGGGAGACTGGTTGGTCCCCTTGAAGTCGATGCGCCCAAAGGCGGGGCACCTGTGGTTAAACTTTGATTAAGCAAGGCGTAATGAATATCACGAGAAAAATTACTCACGAAGAGCAAAATGTTACCAAAAGATGGTATTGCCTCAACTGCCTTGGCCGCAGTCTCTCTCTGAAATCCCTCGACAACGACTTCAGTCCTCTCAGGCTCCAAGGGAAAATTTTTGGCGGAATCAACACGGACGGCCGGCCCACCATCACTCGCCGAACCCTCTGTGGTCCACCCAAAAGAGCTGGAAGCTATGGGACTTCCTTTTGAGGTCCTAGCACCTGAAGGACATATATCGGTCGCATCACCTCCAGATTCTTTCGAGACGGCGAAATAGCTAGCCCATCGCCTTCTCTATAAGTGATCAGGAGATCATAATGCTCCCCCTGTTCTCCTGCGACCTCGGATCTCGGTTTCTTACCGCCTCGGTTCCTAAGTCATGAAGTAAACAATGAGCTGTATAGAATATATAAGAGTGTATTGTAAGAACGGAGCTGATCTTACTCGGGTCTGGAACAGCTTTACCAGCGACCTGCCTAGGAGCCGACAGCTTAATGACTAATGGAGCAGGAGGAGAAAGCGCTGTAGATGATTCGCCCTCTGCAATAACAGTAGAAGCATAGCGATGATGCTTCTTCACTACCCTCTTCCTGCGAGATCTGCCTTGCCGCTTTCGATTGAAGTGGACATCAGGATCTTCTTCCTCCAACTCCTCCACCTCTACATCTTCCATGGGGGCTGTGCCTAGCCCACCAGAAGCATCTGCTGGAGCCTCAATACCCGTATCCCTTTCAAAGCGGGGACTTCATACGTCCGAGGCCTCCTATCATCAACAATAATGAATTCCCCGAGGCCTAGAACGCGGACCCTCTTACTCTCGCTTCTCTCAGTGACCTTCCGCTTCAACCGCTGAGAGATCAACTTCACACCAAAGGAATTAATAAAAAACCCAGTTGGTGTGGAGTTTAAAGTTTTATACCACTGACAGAATCCCAGGGTCATCAGAAGGTTCGTAGTCCTCAGCGACATGCACAGCCGCGCCTCAGTACAGCCAGCAATATAAAACCGCCAGGCACGAGCTCCATCGATGAGGCTCCCCATGAAGGCCAGGCTGCTGTTCAGATTACCTACGTACAGTTGGTCATACCCAAACTGACGAGCAAACTGACTCGAAACATAGGGCTCCAGGTAACAGGTGTCCCCGCTTCTATACAACAAGTGGGACGGCCGAATGCTAACCAGCCATTCGAAGACTCCCCGACTCAACGACGTCTGCCTTTCCCCTACATCCTTGAATTCTTCACCATAGCCTACATCACGAATATAGGAAAAGCACCAAAAAAGGCTGTAGATGTCATGACGGCATAACAATTTGCGGACCACTGCCACATAAGTCCGTGACCACGAACACCCCTCGAATCGACGGAGAAGCGCCATTCGAATGCCTTCTGGGGGCTTCTCACCAGCTTGGATGATGGAGGGGCAGTGAAGGGTGAACCATGCCATCAAATAAGTATATGACAAACTAATTCTGGGGTTTGGTCCGTCGCGAGGCAAGATAGTCCCATTTCCCTGCTTCGTCGTTGGTGGCCTACAGAAAGCCTCCATCAATGCACAAAGGCCTCTTTGAATACAGCACACCATTGCTGAAAGAAGTCTAAGAGAATGACCATGGACTAGACGAACAGTCGGTAATAAGGCAGTTGGATGAATGACGTCGCTAGACGGAGATGGCACCATGCATCTCTTCAGCCAAACCGTTAAAAACTAGCTAGAAGTGCCTTCCGAGACGTCAGTCAATAAGTCTAGTGGTGGAAACTCATAAGAATATTACCTTTTTCATAGGGTCTGTCATCTTCTTCTAAAATCAAATCCCCTTGAGAGTGCTCTTGCATCCTGCGAAAGATGTCTTCATCTGCAACTTCACAGTGAGCCGCTTCGAGAGTACCTTCCAGGTCAGGGAACAAATAATTTCCCCAGCTCTTCAAACTGCATGAAGCTCCCTTATGGCTCCCATGCATACTTGAGCAAATGTAAAGGTGGCACATCAACTCCCGGTAAGTCTCAAACAAGGTGGGCTCCTACTTCTCCCGAAGTGCCAATTCTGCCTCGCACGGGAAATATTCTTCATATGGGAGAGACCCCAAAGGCAGAGCAGAGACTTCCCACATCTCGTGCAAAGCCATGCCCAATTCGCCAATAGGGGTGAAGAAGATCCCTGTAGCTGGGTAGTACAACTCAAAGATGGCGTAGAAGTTCGCTACGCTCATCTGGATGCCGTAACAGGTCGCCTTGACGGCCTCGTAGAGTCCCAGCCTCTCCAGATCCTCTTCAAAATGGGCATGGACATATAAAGTCAAGTCCCTCCACCATGCCTTGAGGGGATGAATCCACCCAGGGGTCCTAAAATCAGTGGCTGGATAATTACCATGAGCCTTAAAGAACTGATTTTAAAAAGTCTGAGCCACCGCGGGATTTTCTCCCACTGGGATGTCTGAAAGTACGTTCCCAGGGTGGAGACCCAATATGCAGCGAGGAGGTCCCGCCCTTGTATAACCAGGGGACGGAGCTATCAACTTTCCCACGTGAATGGAATCGGTAGTCCGCGTCACTTGCCACTGCATCTTTCGAGCCCTCGTCACACATTGAAAGAAGGACAAGGGAAAGTGACGCTTGCTAGATAGGAGATAATACTTCTCGCCATCCAGTTTGAAAATCCACTACCCCTCTCCGGCTAGCAGCTGGTGATCGTTGTCTGGCACTGCATCTCCAAACATGAAGCCAGGCTTCCGATAGACTTTTCAGTCAGAATTTTCAAGAGGAGCAGTGGTTAAGATGCTCCTCATGGTGCGTTGATCCCCGGTATGAATAAGTGCATCCCGACCGGGAGCGCTCCACTCGCTGAATAGTAAAGCCTGCCCTTGGAACTGCAGGCTAACATTGTCGTCCAACCCTCTGGCCGTTATAAAAAGACTGTTCAGAGGACCGGGAGTATAGTGCACTACAGAGACAAGACAAAACTAAATTAGTTCATTTGGCGAGAGAAAGCCAAATCCAGAAAATTATAAGGCATAGATTCGCCCCCCAAGTGAGATAAGCCTAGCTTTAGCTCGCCCCGAAGCTCAGCTTCGCAGCTGCAGCTTAACTCCGCACTCCACATGAAGGAAGGATGCAGAAAAATATCTAAGTATTAGCTTCACTCTAGAAGCCTGACCTCGGACAATAGAACGCGACAAAGCCCTAGGGGTTAACTTCGTCAGAAAGGTACTTGTAACCCCCTGATCCCCGGTGTACGTATCACAGTATCGGTACGCGATACGACGTATATTATTGATTTGACCTCTGTGGTAGTCCGATTGAGCTGATTTTAGTTTTAAAAATCATTTTCTAATATTTGAGATTTTTCAGGATTTTCTGAAATTTTTCTGGATTATTTTGGAAAATCTCCGTAGTCGGCGTCGACCGATACCGATAATCGGCTCTACAATTTTTAATTCACAAATAGAGTTGTATTTTGAGAATTCACTTTTACCATGTATCTTAGAATCGTATTCTCTGCATTAGGGTATTTTTGGGGATTTTTCTGAATTTATCGAAAATCGGGTCAAGCCGGTGTTGCCTGGTATCGGCGAGACGCTCGGGGATTTTAATTTGCAAACCAGATTGAATTTCTGCAAACCGTTTTCATATTACGTCTCAGAATAATATTCTCTATTTTTCATAATTTTTAGGCACCGTTCGGAGCTGGTCGAATATTGGATCAATATTATAATCATAAAATATTATTTTTTTATCTTTCTTTTTCTTTTCTTTTCTTCTCCCTTCTTCCACACGCTTCTTCTCCACCGCCATAAACCCACCGCCATCCCCTCTTTAAATTCCCTCTCTCTCCCCTAACTCTCTCTAATTCTCAAAAACCCATCTCTCTCTCCCACTCTCTCTCTCCCCCGTTCCCTGAGCGACCGCCGGCCTGGGCGGGCGGAGCCGCCGCCGGCAAGGCCGGGCTGGCCGCCGCCAGCCCCTGGCCCCCCTTCTCTTCTCTCTTTCTCTCTCTCTCCCCCCTCTCTGTGCGCGGGCCCAGCACGCCGCCGGCGGCCTAGCGGCGCCGCCGACCGTCCCTTGCCGGCCGCTGCCGGCCTCAGCCGGCCGCCATGGCCGCGCATCCGGCGGCCAGGCACAGGGCAGCAATAGCTGCCCTGTTCACTCCCTCTCTCTCTCTCTCGTGTGGCCGGAACCACCGCCGCGCCGCCGGCGGCCGGGACCGCCGCCGGCGGGCCCCTCCTGCCGGCGGCCAGTAGGGCTGGCCGGCCTGCTCACAGCAGCAGCAGCAAGAGCTGCTGCTGCTGCTGTTGTTGTATTGGGTTCGGGTATAACCCGAACCCAATAACAATATTGGGGAGGGGGTTGGGTTTAACCCGACCCGATAAAGTTTAAGTGATGGGTTTGGGTATTGAATCCAAACCCGACCCGTTATGAGCCCAAACCTGCATCCAAACCCAATAAAGGTAATTTTATAGAAAACCCCCTGGTACTTTTCCATATTTGCGTTTGAAATAGTTTTATTTACATATTTAACCCTTTTGTTCTGATTTAGTCTTCGGGCGATAACTGGAGTATCCGGACTCCGATTCGGACGATTCTGGATCCGTTGCGATCGTGAGAAAGAGAGCTACCTCCCCATGGCTAGTTTGTGAGTGTTTTTTTTTATAAATTATATTTTTATCATGTTTAGTAAAAGTGATTATTGCTTAATTATCGGTAAATCACTAAAATTATTGTTTATTAAAATGTCCTAATATTGATAATTATTGTTTCCTACAAATGTCATTGTGGGGACATCCCTGTAATTTCAACATAGAGATAGAGAGTTCCTGAGTTAGTATACCATGTATAGGTATATCTGGATGATTGGTTAGTTAACGAGATTAACGTGATAATTAAAATAGATCATTAGTTTAATACTTTGATGATACCCATCGTAGTCATAAGATAGTGACCATTAGTGTAGCTGTATTTGACACTCGAGTAGATGATATAGCCATAGAACACTGGACACGATAGTTTACATCCATTGTATTGCATATTCATGTCTATCTGTTACATAGAGACTTGTTAGATGGGACACTGTTATCTCCTGCATATTCACCATGACTTACATATCCTTCCCCCCGGGACCCTGTGATCACATGTACAGGTATCACCATTGCACAGATGCTATGACACGTCACACCAGTAGTCCGTATTCATGTGCACCACTTCACAGAATACCGTCATGTCATATTATTGTGATCATCGTTACATGAATTCTTGGCATATTACTGTTACACATGCATGTATGGTCAGGGGCGGAACTAGGAAAAATTTTTGGGGTGGGCTACAATTTTTTATAGCATATACTTATGAATTATATGAACTTATCAAAAGAATAAAACAGTATTCTCTACTAAATCAGGAGCGGAACTAGAAATAAATTTACTAAAAAAGCCAAAGAAAAAGGGATCAACATTCAGGAGCGGAACTAGAAATAAATTTACTAAAAAAAGCCAAAACAGTATTCTCATTTGAATGACATCATGTCATCAACATTCACAACCATCTGTAGGCTGTCTAAAAATCACCAAGACAAGCCACCAAAACACAGAGATCCAAGATCCAGGCGCAAGGCTAAATGTGACAATCAAGACGCGAGAGATAGCCCGCGTCTCAGCATCAAGGCGCGTCAGCCCGAAGCCCGCGTCTCAGCATCAAGGCGCGTCAACCCGAAGCCCGCGTCTCAGCATCAAGGCGCGTCAGCCCG
Organism: Agave tequilana; assembly: GCA_038442645.1. Lineage (NCBI taxonomy): Eukaryota > Viridiplantae > Streptophyta > Magnoliopsida > Asparagales > Asparagaceae > Agave > Agave tequilana. Next base: position 52,211 of record JAVJIF010027228.1, on the reverse strand, counting down.
AAGCCCGCGTCTCAGCATCAAGGCGCGTCAGCCCGAAGCCCGCGTCTCAGCATCAAGGCGCGTCAGCCCGAAGCCCGCGTCTCAGTATCAAGGCGCGTTAGCCCGAAGCCCGCGCCTCAGCATCAAGACGCGTCGGCTCGACACCCACGTCTCGGTTGCAACTACCCCGATTATGGCGCCATCCACCGCCCATGTAGCGGGGAAGTTGGCCCTCATCGTGGAGCACTTTTAGGGGGCACGATCACCCCCTAAAAACCCTATAAATAGTCCCGTCACTATTGAAGGAAAAAAGAGAGAAGAGGACAATTAAGGACGAGAAGAAAAAAGACGACAATCAAAGGAGAGATCAACGACAGAGAGAGAGAAAACCCTTCAGCGAGCTTACTGAGTACTAGCCGCTCTTCGCCTACCTCCTCCTCTAGAGTTTTGGTAGACGGAGCTGAGTTACTCCCTCTACCGACCGAAGAGAAGATCCCCGACGGTCCGAACAGTCATCTGGTCAACGGAGAACAAGATTCACTCTCCACCGCCACACGAAGAACCCAGCACTAAACAAAGGGGGAATTCAAGATTCAATATTCTCCCTCCCTTGTAACCGGAAGACTAAGCCGGCTGTAATCTTTTCCATCTGATTCCAGGAAGCGTTACACCAGCCAACCCCTCTCCGTGTCAAACAAGAGATGGCGACTCCGCTGGGGACTACTTTCGTCACTGACGAACAGATCGTGGCGCAGGATGATGTTCTCCGTAAGGGGAAGATGGTCGAAACACTCGTTGTCGAGTTCGACCAGGCGAAGTATGAAGAGTTCCTCTCTTCTGGCTCCAAGAGCCCAAAGACCCGCGTCTGCCGCAGGGTCTCAACTGAGAAGCTACCCGAAGCCCAATCTGAGGCTCTGCCGGGTGCCGATGCCCACTGTGCCGAGACAAGTTCACGCGCCAACGCCTCCCAGAAGGCCCGCGTGACCTCAGGCACTGCTGTTGCGATCAACCGCGTCGCACAGAACACACGCGCCAACACCTCCCAGAAGGCCCGCGTGGTCCCAGGCACCACTGCTGCTGCGATCAACTGCGTCGCGCAGAATACCCGCGTCAACGTCTCTCAGGAGACCCGCGTGGTGAACACTCTTGGTTCTATAAACCAGGATGTTGTTGGTTTCTCTCCACCTCCTCGACGCAATCGGAATGCTGAGCGTCGACAGAGGAGACGCGCGCGTCAACTCCAAGTCGGAACCATTGGTTGTCTGACTGGGGGTGGACGCGGCGTACAATCTGATGCCTTGCCCGCACCTCGTCCAGTGCGTGAGATCCGCGTTTGGCGACCCAAACGCGAGACCCCTCAAGTTGAGTCCTCTGAGGACCAACTCATCAAACGCCCGGGTGAAACCTCCGCGTCTTTTCAAACGCAGGAAGTACGCACTCATAGGCGTGGGGCCCAGCAGCCCACTCTCTCTCAAGCAACTCTGCCTAAACACACCAGGCAGCAACGCGAGACTCGCGCGCGCGTCATACAGCCGCGTCATGAGAGCCGCGTCCCTGAAGTCTGCGTCCAGGCTGAACAGCACATGACCGTCTCCCGTCTTCGACGTCGCGAGACCAGTCTCTTTAATCCCCCTCCCACGGATTTGAGGGATTATTTGACAAGGAAAAGAAGTGCCAATCAAGCCACTTCGTCATGCTGCTGTCAGCAACTCATCCATATGCTCTCTGGATGCCATTATGGATCAGGCGTGCACCAGCAGTCCTTAATCAGACAGCTGACCCTGATTCCCCCCGTCAGCCAAAAGAAGACGCTCCCACAGGAGGAGAACCTTCTCAGATGTTGAATACCCGGAGCTTACTGCAAACATGACTAGCAGAAGCAAGGGAAAACAACTAATGGTCAACTCAGAGGAATCTGACTCTGAGCCGGAGGGGGTGTATCAACACACTCGCACCCGGACAGGGGCCATTCCCCCAATTGACTATAATGCCTTAGCCCGCGGCATTAGAATGGGTGGTTCTCACTCTGCTATAGTGGAGTCGCAAGCTTCAAACTCTTCCGTCGAGAAGGAGGCCTCCGCCTACATGGCAGACACTCCTGAGGAGACGGCCAGGCGTTTAGAACAGACGCAGAAGCACCAGATGGATATAATCGCCTCTCAACAGAGATCCATTGACTCCCTTAAGCATATGCTTGAGAAATTGCTTGAAGAAAGAGCGAGATCTCCTCCTAGACGACCGAAGGGGAAAGGGAGAAAGGGAGGAAGCCCACCCTCCGAATCTTCTGACGAGACACGACGATCTACCTCGGATGTGTCCAAGCCCTCGTCGCAGGCAAGAAGCGACCAAGACCAGGAGAAGACTCATGCTAAGAGGATGAGTCAATTGGAACGACGCCTCGAGGCCCTTGCCAATCGCAAGGACCTCCAAGAAGCTGGAGTGGTCCGGCCCTATCCGGCTGAGTGGGACTTAGTCCATACCCTCCTAAGTTCAAGGCTCCAACCCTCCAAGCATTCGACGGGAAGGGGTCACCCAACCAGCACATCTACTACTTCAAATCCCAGACCGGGAATGTGGTAGATAATGACGCCATCCTGGCGCGACTGTTCATTGGCACCCTGAAAGGGTTGGCTTTTGAGTGGTTTATGAAGCTCCCGGAGGGTTCTATCAAGAACTGGGGGATCTAGAGAAGCTGTTCTTGACACGCTTCTTCGAAGACGACTCCGAAGTCACAATGCCCACCCTTTTAGCTACCAAACAGCGGAGAGGGGAGTCCGTCAAATCTTTCGTGGAAAGGTTTCGGAACACGGCACTCCGGTGCCCAAGAGGTATGACCCAGGCCACCCTGGTGGAAACATGCCGCCACAATCTCCAAACCTCACTCCTTGCTCAAATAGGAGTTGCTGAAAGCCGCACCTGGAAGCAGTTAGTCCAACAGGGTGAACAGGCTGAGGAGATTGTTGCCCGTGTTAAGGCAGAGGAAGGCAAGCTGCGGCCGGAAAGGTCGACAAGGCGTGCACCGGCACCAGACACCTCCCTCCAGACGAAGCGGAAGGATAATTTGGCGACGGAGACCAAATCTCCCACCAAACCTCAAACAGGCAAGGCAAGTGGCTCTTCAAGCCAGCCACGCCCCAACAAGCAATATTCCTTCAAGGAGGAACACGTCGATTCGCTCTTCAAGCTACTCAACAAGAGCAATCGACTGAAGCTCCCTGAAATTAGACGCCCGGAGGAAGTCGGCAAGACCGACAATCCCAACTACTGCATGTACCACAGGATGTTGGGACATCCTACCAAAAGCTGCTACGTCTTCAAGGACATTCTTCAGACTTTGATTGACGCGGAGGTGCTCAAGCTCCGACCAGAGCAGAAGAAGGTCACGGCCAATGTAACGTCGGTCCTCCAGTTCGGGAGACAACCTCCAACGCCTGCGGGGGTAACTCCTATTCCAAGGGGAGAATTAAGAGTGGTCAACACAGACCCTCACCAGCAGCAGGAGAAGGGCTTGGTAGCCGTCCCTACACCTCAGGGGGAAACCATGTGGGTCCACCCTGACCTCGTCGATAAACAACAATGGACTACTGTAACCAACAGGAAGTCCAAAGGCAAGGCAAAGGCTTCGTCCTGCCATGTGGTATGTGCTTCCTCCCGAGAAGCAGAGGATGATGTTCCCTCGCTGACTGATTCAGAAGAGGAAACAATAGTCCTGGCCGCAGAGCCCAGCCAACCGATAGCGGGGACCCGTTCAGGACAGGCATACTTGAAGCAGTACGGCGAGACGGCAGCGGCTTCTCCGCAACCAGCCGTAGAATCAGCCAAGCCCTCCACGAAGCCACCTGTGGCAAAGCAGAAGGAGACTCGGTTCTCTCGAGCCCTTCCAAAAGGTGCAGCGGAAGGATCCTCGACACCTTACCACTTCGATGTCTTGGCTCAACTAGCCAACATCCCGGCACGCATCACCTTGTATGAACTCCTGAGGCTATCAAAGTCAACCAGAGAGGCTCTGCAAGAAGCTCTGGCGAATGCTGAGGCCTTCGTGACCCAGGTGCCGAAGGAGGAAGATGTAGAGGACTGCCTCCACACTTCCCAGAATGCCCCCTGCATCACCTTCACGGTAGATGATATGCAGGTGAAAGGGAAACATGATCGACCCCTGTATTTCACAGGTTACATCGGATCATCTGAGGTGAACCGCATTCAGGTAGATCCAGGGTCCGCATTGAGTATTATGCCCCGCCGAGTCATGCAACACCTCGGCATCCCTACCCACCGTCTGAGCCCTACACAGACGACCATCTACGGGTTCAATGCCAACGGCACCCGTCCAATGGGGAAGATCAAGCTCAAGTGCCAGATTGGGAGCCTCAAGTCGGAGGTGACATGCTATGTCATCGATGCCGACACTTCCTACAATCTGCTGCTAGGACGACCATGGATCCACCGCAACTCCATCGTTCCCTCCACTCTTCACCAAGTCATGAAATACATTGACGCGAGTGGGAAGGTGCAAACGTTGGTTGCCGAAAGGTATCCGTTCAAGGGAGTCGAGAATTATTTCACGGATTCCCTTTTATATCAGGATCCGGTGGACGAAACCCCGCAACTGGAGGCGCCAGACTCTGGTAATGAGGCTGACACTGAGCCCGAGCAAGAAAAGTGCCTATGGGAGTTAAAACCACTTGTAAAGAGCACTAATAAGCTCGATGTTGATAATACCACCGACGATGCAGGCGGTTGGTATATTAATGAGAATCTAGACTTTGAATATTTTTCTGCGTGTGCATCCGATTCTATACCGTCGGATACTACTACCGACGTAGACGATGACATCTGGTCGGCAATGGATGCTTTGACATCATTGCATGTACCAGTAAAATCATCTTTCGGGACATACCAGGATAATGGCGATGCGCAGGAATCTATATTCTTGGTTCCGGCAAGACGAAAAGGCCAAAGACCAATACTTTTCGGGCGAATCTCGTCTGAACCGATGCCCCGCAAAGAATCGGAAAGCGAGGAGGAATCCCCTCAGCTCGACCATTATGAATCGAAAGCGCTCAGAATGATGAAGCAAATGGGGTACGATCTAACCAACAAGCCCGGGTTGAACTTCGGCAAAGGAAGGAGGACGCTACTTCGATCTTTTGTGCCGAAAGGGAAGGCCCCCGATTATTATCATCGGACGCGCAGGGGGTTGGGCTATGTATCAACTCCGGTCCCATCAGCCTCTAATTCTCAAGAATCGTCGAGCGACGATTGCTCTTCAGACACGTCATCATGGGAGTCAGATGTCAGTGTCGGCAACATCTTCAAAGGGCTTTCAGTAAACATGGTTTCAACAGGCCATCTGGAAGATGAAGTTGAAGAAATGATCCAACTGATACAGATCCTTGGATCAAACATTTGAATGCTCTTTGGATATCCGCTTTGAACAGCGTGAGCCACCCACAGATGACAAGGTTGTTCAGATCAACCTAGGAGATGAGACCAACCCCAAGCCCATCTTCATAAGTGACGGCCTGTCGCCTCCAGAGAAGAAAGATTTAATATCTCTTGTACAAGAGTATATAGATGTCTTCGCCTGGAATTATGAGGACATGCCTGGACTTGATCCTCAAGTGGCTATGCATCGCCTCAACATCAATCCGGACATGAAGCCTGTTAAACAACAGCAGCGACGGTTCCGTCCAGAGATAATGGAGGCAATTCAATCAGAAGTCAGAAAGCTCATCGATTCTGGCTTCATCCGGGAAGAACAACATCCCGACTGGGTAGCCAACATCGTCCCCGTCGCCAAGAAGAACGGGAAGATCCGGATCTGCATCGACTTCCGTGATCTAAACGAGGGCTGCCCCAAAGACGAATTCCCATTGCCAATCACAGATGTCATGATTGACAATACTTGTGGATTCGAGCGAATGTCCTTTATGGACGGGTTCTCAGGATACAATCAAATCAAGATGTATCCCGATGACGAAAAGCATACCTCCTTCAGGACTCCTCTAGGGGTATATTGTTACACCATCATGCCCTTCGGACTGAAAAATGCAGGGGCAACATACCAAAGGGCCATGAACGCCATTTTCCATCAGCAAATACGGAAAACGGTGGAATGCTATGTCGATGACATCGCGGTGAAGAGTCGCACTAAAGGTGATCACATAGCAGACCTGAAGGTGGTCTTTGACATCATGCGGGCTCATCAATTGAAGATGAACCCCACCAAATCCTTCCTGGGGGTAGCCAGTGGCAAATTCCTAGGATTTGTTGTGACTTCCAAAGGAATCTATTTGGATCCAGAGAAAGTCCGCGCTATCCAAGAGATGCAACCCCCCAGAAGCCTCGAGGAGCTCAGGGGATTACAAGGACGATTGGCGTACATCCGCAGGTTCATATCAAACCTTTCCGGGAGATGCCAACCCTTCGCCAAGCTGATGAAAAAGGCTGTTTCATTCATTTGGGACGACGCTTGTCAAAAAGCGTTTGAGGAGATCAAACACTACCTCACCCAACCACCAGTCCTTGCAGCTCCGGTGTCCGGAAAGCCTTTCCTGGTGTACGTCCGAGCAATGGATCATTCCTTGGAGCTCTACTAGCTCAAAATGATGAACAAGGACGAGAACAGGCAATCTACTATCTGAGTAGAACAATGATCGGAGCCGAACATCGGTACAACCCGATCGAGAAGGAATGTCTGGCACTAGTGTTCGCCATCCAGAAAATGCGACACTATCTGGTAGGCCAGACTATAAATGTCATATCAAAAGTCAACCCTTTGAGGTTACTTATGACAAAGCCTTCTTCACTAAATGGCCGGCTGGCAAAATGGGCCATATTGCTATCACAATATGAGATGCATTTTCTGCCACAAAAGGCTATTAAGGGGCTGCGCAGGTCTGGACGCGGATTTTATAACTCAGTTCAACAGTACACTGACGCAAGCAGACGACCAACCACTCCTGGCTTAAAGCGCGCCAATGACAGACTAAAAGCAATCGGAGAGGTTTAGACTGTGCATCTAAACACTCAACATGATCAACTCTGGGGGCTTCAAAGAGTTCAACAGTACACTCACGAAACTCCAGATAAGATCAAACCCGAAGCATCAACAGTCTAGTCATGAAGGCGAACTCAGCTAGAGTCCAAAGTATTTCGAAATCCGTCTCAGTTAACTGCGGAATGTCGAAAACTTTGGAGGGGTTCTGTAGGCTGTCTAAAAATCACCAAGACAAGCCACCAAAACACAGAGATCCAAGATCCAGGCGCAAGGCTAAATGTGACAATCAAGACGCGAGAGATAGCCCGCGTCTCAGCATCAAGGCGCGTCAGCCCGAAGCCCGCGTCTCAGCATCAAGGCGCGTCAACCCGAAGCCCGCGTCTCAGCATCAAGGCGCGTCAGCCCGAAGCCCGTGTCTCAGCTTCAAGGCGCGTCAACCCGAAGCCCGCGTCTCAGCATCAAGGCGCGTCAGCCCGAAGCCCGCGTCTCAGTATCAAGGCGCGTTAGCCCGAAGCCCGCGCCTCAGCATCAAGACGCGTCGGCTCGACACCCACGTCTCGGTTGCAACTACCCCGATTATGGCGCCATCCACCGCCCATGTAGCGGGGAAGTTGGCCCTCATCGTGGAGCACTTTTAGGGGGCACGATCACCCCCTAAAAATCCTATAAATAGTCCCGTCACTATTGAAGGAAAAAAGAGAGAAGAGGACAATTAAGGACGAGAAGAAAAAAGACGACAATCAAAGGAGAGATCAACGACAGAGAGAGAAAAAAACCCTTCAGCGAGCTTACTGAGTACTAGCCGCTCTTCGCCTACCTCCTCCTCTAGAGTTTTGGTAGACGGAGCTGAGTTACTCCCTCTACCGACCGAAGAGAAGATCCCCGACGGTCCGAACAGTCATCTGGTCAACGGAGAACAAGATTCACTCTCCACCGCCACACGAAGAACCCAGCACTAAACAAAGGGGGAATTCAAGATTCAATATTCTCCCTCCCTTGTAACCGGAAGACTAAGCCGGCTGTAATTTTTTCCATCTGATTCCAGGAAGCGTACACCAGCCACCCCTCTCCGTGTCAAACACCATCGCTTCGTTAAATCTCTTCCATTTTAATTGCATCTCACCATCAATATAGCTTCTCATTCCCCAAATTCCTATACAATGAACAAGACATCTCCTCTAATTTCTAGATTCTGACAGATAAATCTAAAGCACAAAATTAACACTCAGGATTCTATTCAAGAAATAGTTTCACAAGGATTCGAAATCTACTCCACTACCACAGAGAAAGCAAGAGTCAAAGCCAATCAACCCGCAATCCCAACAAATTCCAACTAAAAAAATGAACAAAAAATGAGTTTTAAGTCTATATAAAAAAAAATGGGCCGGGCTGTAGCCCGGCCCAGCCCACTAATGGGTCCGCCCATGTGTATGGTTTCTTTATTCTTGTCATTGTAGGCTGTCCAAAAGTTACTGGAGGACAAGCCATTGAAAAGCAAAGTTTCAAGCTCTAGACGCGAGGGACTAATACCCGCATCTCAGCATCAAGGCGCGTTGGCTCGACACCTGCGTCTCAGCACCAAGGCGCGAGGGACTAACACCCGCATCTCAGCATCAAGGCGCGTTGGCTCGACACCCGCGTCTCAGCATCAAGGCGCGTTGGCTCGACACCCGCGTCTCAGCATCAAGGCGCGTTGGCTCGACACCCGCGTCTCAGCATCAAGGCGCGTTGGCTCGACACCCGCGTCCCGCGTCTCAACATCAAGGCGCGTCGGCCTGACACCCGCGTCTCAGTTATAACCGCCTTGGTCAAGGACCAATCACTGCCTACACGTAAGGGAAATCGGCCCCCATCGTGGCGTGTCTTTAGCAGGCACGTGGGTTAGTTACCACCCATGTAGCGGGAAAGTTGGCCCTCATTGTGGAGCGTTTTTAGGGGGGGCATGTTCACCCCTGGTACCTCTATAAATAGCCCTGTTCGCTATGAGGTCGAGGCAATCAGAGGAGAGAGGAGATCAGAGAATTAATCGGACGAAGAGAGACAGAGGGCGACACAGAGAGAAAAGAAGCAGATCAACTCTTCAGCAAGTTCGCTGCGTACGAGCTAGCTTTCGCCTACCTTCTCTTTTAGAGTTTTGGTAGACAGAGCTGTGTCACTCTTTCTACCGGCCGAAGAGGAGGTCCCTGAAGGACGGTCATCTGGTCAACGGAGAACAAGATTCACTCTCCATCGCCACACGAAGAACCCAGCCTTAAACAAAGGGGGAATTCAAGATTCATATTCTCCCTCCCTTGTAACTGGAAGGAACAATTTTTGTTGTAATCCTTTTCATTTGATTCAAGGAAAACTTTTACTGCAATTCCTGTCTTCTCCTTTCCCGGGTCATACAAGAGATGGCGACTCCGCTGGGGACTACGTTTGTCACTGAGGAGCAAATAGTGCGCAAGATGACGTCCACTATAAGGGGAAGATGGTCGAATCGCTCGTTGTCGAGTTCGACCAGGCGAAGTACGAAGAGTTTCTCTCTTCCGGCTCCAAGAGCCCAAAGACCCGCGTCTGCCGCCGGGTCTCAACGGGGAATGGCCTCGAGGCCCGATCTGTGGCTTTCTCGAGCTCCCCTGCTACCGACTGTGCCAAGCAAGGTACACGCGCCAACGCCTCTCAGAAGGCCCGCGTGGTCCCAGGCACATCTGCCTTTGCGACCAACCGCGTCGCACAGAACACCCGCGTCAGCGTCTCTCAGGAGACCCGCGTGGTCAAAGTCCCTGGTGCCCAGCATCAGGATGTCGTTGGTCTCTCTCCACCTCCTCGACGCAATCGAAACGCTGAGCGTCGACAGAGGAGACGTGCGCGTCAGCTGCAAGTTGGAACCGTTGGTTGTCCAACTGAGGCTGGACGCGACGTACAATCTCGCGCCTTGCCCGCGCCACGTCCAGTACGTGAAGTCTGCGTTTGGTACCCCAAACGCGAGATTCCTTCAGTTAGGTCCTCTGAGGACCAACTCACCAAACGCCAAGATGAGACCTCTGTGCCTCGTCAAGCGCAAGAGGCACAAGCCCATAGGCGTGGGGCCCAACAGCCCATCCTCTCTCAAGTGTCTCCGCTCTGACACACCAAACAGCAACGCGACAGGCGCGCTTTGTCTCAACAGAGACGCCAGACGCGCGCTGAACAGCTGCGGCGCAAGAACCGCGTCTATGATGCCTGCGTCCAGGCTGTACAGCACATGGATGCCTCCCGTCTTCGACGTTGCGAGGCTAATCTTTTCAATCCCCCTCCCATGGATTTGAGGGATTATCTGACGAAGAAAAGAAGTGCCAATCAGGCCACTTCATCGTGTTGCTGCCAACGGCTCATCCATATGCTCTCTGAGTGCCGTTGCGGATCAGGCGTACACCAGCAGTCTTTAGTCAGACAGCTGACCCTGATTCCTCTGTCAGCTAAAAGAAGACGCTCCCACAGAAGGAGAACCTTCTCTGACGTTGAGTACCCGGAGCTCACTGCGAATATGACAAGTAGGAGCAAGGGAAAACAACTTGCAGTCAGCTCAGACGAGTCCGAGTCTGACTCTGAACCGGAAGGGGTGTATCGACACACTCGCACCCGGACTGGGGCCATTCCCCCAATTGACTATAATGCCTTAGCACATGGCATTAATGATTCTCACTCCGCCGTAGCGGAATCAAGGGCTTCAAACTCTTCCGTCGAGAAGGAGACCTCCGCCTGCATGACAGGCACTCCTGAGGAGACGACTAAACATTTGGAGCAGATCCAGAAGGCACAAATGGATATGATTCTTTCTCAGCAGGAATCTATCAACTCCCTCAAGCAGGCGATTGCACAGCTGCTCAAAGACAGGAGGAGGTCCCCTCCTAAAAAGTCAAAGGGCAAAGGGAAAAAGGGAGAAAGCTCATCTTCCGAACCTTCTGAGGAGACGCGGCGATCTACTTCCGGCTCGTCCAAGTCCTCGTCGCAAGTGAAAGGCGACCAAGACCAGGGAAAGGCTCATGTTAAAAGAATGAGTCAACTGGAGCGACGCCTCGAGGCCCTTGCCAATCGCAAAGACCTCCAAGAAGTAGGAGTGGTCCGGTCCTACCCGGCTGAATAGGACTTGGTTCCGTACCCGCCCAAGTTCAAAGCTCCAACTCTTCAAGCCTTTGATGGGAAGGGGTCACCCAACCAGCACATCTACTACTTCAAATCCCAAACCGGGAATGTAATAGATAATGACGCCATCCTGGCACGCCTGTTCATCGGCACCCTGAAAGGGTTGGCCTTTGAATGGTTTATGAAGCTCCCAGAAGGTTCTATCAAGAACTGGGGCGATTTGGAGAAGCTCTTCTTAATACGCTTCTTCGAGGATGACTCTGAAGTCAAAATGCCAACCCTTTTGGCTACCAAACAGCGAAAAGGGGAGTCCGTCAAATCTTTCGTGGAAAGATTTCAGAATATGGCACTCCGGTGTCCAAGCGGTATGACCCAGGCCACCCTGGTGGAAACATGCCGCCACAATCTCCAAACCTCACTCCTTACTCAAATAGGAGTTGCTGAAAGCCGCACCTGGAAGCAATTAGTCCAACAAGGTGAACAAGCTGAGGAGATTGTCGCCCGCGTCAGAGCGGAGGAAGGTAAGCCTAGGCCGGAAAGGCCGAAAAGGCGTGCGCCGGACACATCCCTCCAAACAAAGCAGAAGGATAATTTGGCAACGGAGACCAAATCTCCCGCCAAACCTCAATCAGGCAAGGCGAGTGGCTCTTCAAGTCAGCCTCGCGCCAACAAGCAATATTCCTTCAAGGAGGAACATGTCGATTCGCTCTTTAAACTACTCAACAAGAGCAACCGACTGAAGCTCCCTGAAGCTAGGCGCCCAGAGGAAGTCGGCAAGACCGACAATCCCAACTACTGCATGTATCACAGGATGTTGGGACACCCCACCAAAAGCTGCTACGTCTTCAAGGACATCCTTCAGGCTCTGATTGACGCGGAGGTGTTAAAACTCCAACCAGAGCAGAAGAAGGTGACGGCTAATGTGACGTCGGTTCTCCAGTTCGGGAGACAACCTCCAACGCCTGCGGGGGTAACTCCTATTCCAAAAGGAGAGCTGAGAGTGGTCAACACAGACCCTCACCAGCAGCAAGAGAAAGGCTTGGTACCCGTCCCTACACATCAAGGGGAAATTATGTGGGTCCACCCTGACCTTGTCAATGAACAGCAATGGACTACTGTGACCAACAGGAAATTCAAAGGCAAGGCAAAAGCCTCATCCTGCAATGTGGCGGGTGCCTCCTCTCGAGAAGCGAAGACTGATATCCCTTCACTGACCGACTCAGAGGAGGAAACGATAGTCTTGGCCGCAGAGCCCAACCAACCGATGGCGGGAACCCGTTCAGGACAGGCGTACTTGAAACAGTACGGCGAGACGGCGGTAGCCCCTCCATAACCAACTGCGGAGCCAATCAGGCCCTCCACAAAGCCACCTGTGGAGAAGCAGAAGGAAACTTGATTTTCTCGAGCCCTTCAAAAGGGCATCGCGGAAGGATCTACGGCACCTTACCGCTTTGATGTCCTGGCTCAGTTGGCCAACATTCCGGCACGCATTACCTTGTATGAACTTCTTAGACTATCAAAGTCGACCAGGGAAGCTCTGCAAAAAGCTCTGGCAAATGCTGAGGTCTTCATGACCCAGGTGCCGAAGGGGGAAGATGTAGAGGATTGCCTCCACACCTCCCAGAATGCCCCTGCATCACCTTCACGCAGATGATATGCAGGTGAAAGGGAAGCATGATCGACCCCTGTACTTCACAGGGTATATTGGATCGTCTGAGGTGAACCGCATCCAGGTAGACCCAAGGTCCGCGTTGAGCATCATGCCTCGCCGGGTCATGCAACATCTCGGCATTCCTACCCATCGTTTGAGCCCCACCCAGACGACTATCTATCGGTTCAATGCCAACCAGACCCGTCCGATGGGGAAGATCAAGCTCAGGTGTCAGAACCGTCAGATACTAGCACTGATATAGATGATGATCTCTGGTCGGCAATGGGTGCCTTAACATCATTGCATGTACCAGTGAAATCGTCCTTCGAGACATACCAAGACAATGGTAATGCGCAAGAATCTATATTTATGGTTCCAGCAAGACGAAAGGTCAAAAACCAATTCTTTTTTGGCGAATCTCGTCTGAACCAACGCCCCGCGAAGAATCGGAAGGCGAGGAAGAATCCCCTCAGTTCGATCATTACGAACCAAAAGCGCTCAAAATAATGAGATGCATGGGGTACGACCTGACCAACAAACCCGGGTTGAACTTCGGCAAAGGAAGAAGGACGTTGCTTCAATCCTTTGTGCCGAAAGGGAAGGCCCCGATTATTATCATCGGACACGCCGGGGTTGGGCTATGTATCAACTCCGGTCCCATCAGCCTCCGATTCTCAAGAATCGTCGAGCAACGATTACTCTTCAGACACATCATCTTAGGAGTCAGATGTCAGTGTCGGCAACATCTTCAAGGAACTTTCAGTGAACATGGTTTCGACAAGCCACCTGGAAGATGGAAATGAAGAAATGATCCAATCTGATACAGATCCTTGGATCAAACATTTAAATGCTCTTTGGATACCGATTTGAACAGCGCGAGCCACCCACAGAAGACAAGGTTGTTCAGATCAACCTAGGAGATGAGGCTAACCCTAAGCCCATCTTCATAAGTGACGGCCTGTCACCTTCGGAGAAGAAAGATCTAATATCTCTTGTACAAGAATATATAGACGTCTTCGCCTGGAATTATGAGGACATGCCAGGACTTGATCCTCAAGTGGCCATGCACCGCCTCAACATCAATCCGGACGTAAAGCTTATCAAACAACAGCAGCGACGGTTTCGCCCAGAAATAATGGAGGCAATTCAATCAGAAGTCAGAAAACTTATTGATTCTGGCTTCGTCAGGGAAAAACAACATCCCGACTGGGTAGCCAACATCGTCCCCGTCTCCAAGAAGAACGGGAAAATCCGGATTTGCATTGACTTCCGCGACCTAAACGAGGCCTGCCCCAAGGACGAATTCCCATTGCCGATCACAGATGTCATAATTGACAATACTTGTGGATTCGAACGAATGTCCTTCATGGATGGATTCTCAGGATACAATCAAATCAAAATGTATCCTGATGACGAAAAGCATACCTCCTTCAGAACACCTCTAGGGGTATATTGCTACACCGTCATGCCCTTCGGACTGAAAAATGCAGGGGCAACATACCAAAGGGCCATGAACGCCATTTTCCATCAGCAAATACGCAAAATGGTGGAATGTTATGTTGATGACATCGCGGTAAAAAGCCGCACTAAAGATGATCACATAGCGGACCTGAAGGTAGTCTTCGACATCATGCGGGCTCATCAATTGAAAATGAATCCCACAAAGTCCTTCCTGGGGGTGGCCAGTGGCAAATTCCTAGGATTTGTGGTAACATCCACCGGAATTCACTTGGACCCGGAAAAGGTTCGCGCTATCCAGGAGATGCAACCCCCGAGAAATCTCAAAGAACTCAGAGGATTGCAAGGACGATTGGCGTACATCCGCAGGTTCATCTCAAACCTTTCTGGAAGATGCCAACCTTTCGCTAAGTTGATGAAGAAGGGTGTCTCATTCACTTGGGATAACGCTTGCCAACAAGCGTTTGAGGAAATCAAGCAATACCTCACCCAACCACCAGTCCTTGCAGCTCCAGTAGCCGAAAAGCTGTTTCTGGTGTACGTTCGAGCAATGGATCATTCTTTGGGAGCTCTACTAGCTCAGAATGACGATCAGGGACGTGAGCAAGCAATCTACTATCTGAGTAGAACAATGATCGGAGCCGAACATCGGTATAACCCGATCGAGAAGGAATGTTTGGCACTAGTGTTCGCTATCCAGAAAATGCGACACTATCTGGTAGGCCAAACTATAAACGTCATATCAAAAGTCACCCCCTGAGGTTACTTATGACTAAACCTTCATCGCTAAATGGCCGACTGGCAAAATGGGCCATATTGCTCTCCCAATATGAGATGCGCTTTTTACCACAAAAGGCCATTAAGGGACAAGCAGTCGCGGATTTTCTAGCTGAGCACCCAGATCCGAGGGCAGCCAAAATCTACGAGGATCTCCCAGATGAAGTTGCTGACGTCTGCCTGACTCAGACATCGTTCGAAAGTCAAGTATGGCAACTTTTCTTCGACGGTGCATCAAGAACAAGCCCGAAGGGACATGTAGTAGCAGGGGTAGGAGTAGTACTCGTATCCCCATAAAATTATGTGATTCCTCGAGCTGTCTCATTAACTGAGCCTTGTTCCAACAATGTAGCGGAGTACAACGCTCTTTTGATTGGGATGCAAT
Source organism: Agave tequilana (assembly GCA_038442645.1). Classification (NCBI taxonomy): domain Eukaryota; kingdom Viridiplantae; phylum Streptophyta; class Magnoliopsida; order Asparagales; family Asparagaceae; genus Agave; species Agave tequilana. The sequence continues at coordinate 36,854 of JAVJIF010027228.1, read as the reverse complement.
TCGCCGATGAGATTGGCGTTAAAAATCTCGAGGCATATGGCGACTCCAAGCTCATCGTCAGCCAAGTTCGCGGGGAGTACGAAGTCAGACATGAAGACTTAGTACCCTATTACAACGCGACTATCCGCATGGCCGAGGGGTTTACAAGCTTCTACATCGACCATATACCGCGCAGGCAAAATGCGCACGTAGATGCACTCGCATCCCTGGCTGCCTCCTTAGCTCTTCCAGCTGGAGCAATGGAGAAGATATTCGTCTACAGCCACGACCTGTATTGCCCGAGAAATGCTCTCGAGGACTATCAGGAGTCAACGGGAGGTCGTCACCGCGAAGAAGCACTTGAAGCATCAACCGGTCCAGAGCCTAAAGACTAGCGATTCCCCTATATCGACTATGTCTTATACGGCATTCTGCCTGAAGACACCAAAGAGGCGGCTGCCATTCGAAGGAAAGCCCCCAAATTCTATTATAATGCGATTACACGAACATTATATCGTCGATCGCATGACGGGGTCTTGCTCCGGTGCCTCTCACCAAAGGAGGCTCAAGAGGTATTGAAAGAAGCCCACGACGGCATGTGTGGAGCCCATAAACCTGGCCCAAAACTGGCACATCGACTCCAAAGATTGGGTTACTACTGGCCCAAGATGATTGCCGATGCCGTCACTTATGTCAAGAGATGTCATGCCTGCCAAGTGCACGGCGATTTCATCCATCAAGCACCAGGGTACCTCCACTCTACGGCCTCTACCTGGCCATTTGAAATGTGGGGCATGGACGTGGTTGGTCCTATCAGCCCACCATCATCAAAAGGACATCGGTTTATCTTGGCAATAACCGATTACTTCTCTAAGTGGGCTGAGGCCATTCCCTTGAAGGAAGTCAAGTCGTCGAACGTGATCAAGTTCGTGAAACACCACGTTATTTACTGTTTCGGTGTACCTCGGCGAATTGTCCATGACAATGGGCATCAGTTCGTTAGCCAGGCTTTCCAGAGATTCTGCGCTAAGTTCAGAATCCAGAGTGTGTCCTCAACGGCATACTATCCTGCCGCTAATGGCCTCGCAGAAGCTTTCAACAAGACTATTGGCAAGCTTCTCAAAAAGTTCGTCTCGAAAAGTCAACGAGACTGGGACGACAAGTTGGGTGAATGCTTATGGGCTTACCGCACAACTGTGCGAACCCCAACTAAAGCTACGCCATTTTCTTTGGTCTATGGGTGTGAAGCCGTGCTCCCACTAGAGATCCAAATTCCATCTCTACGCGTCGCCTTGATAGCGGAGATGACAACAGAGGAGAAGCATCGACAGCGACTCCAAGAACTGGAGGCCTTAGATGATAAACGTCTGCAGGCCCAACAGCAAATCGAGCTCTACCAAGCTCGAATTACCAGAGCCTTCAACAAGAAAGTTAAAGTGCGAACTTTCAAGAAAGGCGATCTTGTCTTAGCCGTCAGAAGACCCATGGTAATGACGCACAAGACAAAAGGAAAATTCTAACCCAAATGGGAAGGACCATTTGTAGTAGAGTCAGTCTACTCAAATGGGTCATATCGCCTCATAACCTCGAATGGCGATACACTCATGATGCCGATCAATGGCAGGTTCCTGAAGAAATACTATCTTTAGATGGTATTCTTCCGCTGATCAAGTTAAGAATACACCTCTGATCAAAACAAGAAGAGCTTCTTCATTAATATCCGACGCCTTCGACGGCTAAGGATAGAAGAAAATGTTGGTTTTTAAGTCCAACATAAGTCTTCGACAACTCATCATGCTGAGGGGAATAACATGGCTAGCCCAACTCAAACGGTAGTTGGTAAAGGCACCTCAAACCCATTGACAGCTGAGGATTTGCTAAAAATCCTAAGGGACATGTTCCCATTTGATCCGACGCCTCCGACGGCTAAGGATAGAGGAAAATGTTGGCTTTTAAGTCCAACATAAGTCTTCGACAACTCATCATGCTGAGGGGAATAGCATGGCTAGCCCAACTCAAACGGTAGTGGTAAAGGCACCTCAAATCCGTTGATAGCTGAGGGTTTGCTAAAAATCCTAAAGTGGACTTGGCTCCACTCCTTCCTCCAAAATCCCCTACCAATTCTCATCCACAGAATGGTAGGTCTACAAAATACGACCATTACTAAGTTAACACTATACCTCTGGTAATGGAAACTTTTCAATATTCCTTGTCGAGTACAAATTTTGCTTGTCAACTCTACACGGAGTATCAAATTTTCAAATTTGCCAAGTTAACACTACACCTCTGGCACTTCAAAATTTTCACTTGTCAATTCTCACCAATAGAATGACAAGTCCTCAAATTACTCTTATCATGAGTCAATCTTTGTCAAGTTAATATCACACCTCTGACAAATTACTGTTAAAGTTTAACACCACACCTCTAAACAGTAATCAAGTTTCTGCCAGGTTTAATATTACACCTCTGACAGTCACTTTTCTTCAGACTTTCACACCGAAGCTGAAATGGATGATGCTAAGTTAACATCACACCTCTAGCATCCAAGTCATTGCTAAGTTCAACAATACACCTATGGCCATGACTTTCCCTCGGACTTCCTTATGCGAGCCGAGATGACCAATGCTAAGTTCAACATTACACCTCTAGCATTACCCTCACTGTCAAGTTAAACATTACACCTATGACAGTGACACTTCTGAGTTAAGTTAATATCACACCTCTGACTCACATCCTTGTCAAGTTAACATTACACTTCTGACAAGACCACTTCCAACCCGTTAAGTTAATATCACACCTCTGACGGTAACAAACTTTCCTAGATTCCCCACGAGTCTAGTCCCACTTGTTATTCTCTTCAACAGAATAACAAGTCTACCTAAAAACATTGTTAGGTTAATACTACCCCATCAACAGTGTTTCCATCAAATCCCCAGTTGAGCTCGATCAAGTTAATCCCAAACACTTGATAAAAGTTCACCCTCCCTGGGGGTACCAATTCTACTTGTCACTTTCTCTTATAAAGTGGTAGGTCCATCAAAAATTTCATCTCTGTCAAGTTAATATTACACCTCTGACAGTATCATGAGAGTTCCTGAAATAGGATCTTTCTCCACAAAGTTTGACTTATTAAAATTACCATCATAATTTTGACAAAGTCAAAGACTCTTTGCTTCTATGCGTCTAACTGAAGACAAAAAGTTCAAGACAATGAAAGAGGCAAAAAAGAGAAGTGTCACTTTTATTTATTTCCAGGTACATGAAAGTGATACAAAAACGCTCTCTTATACAATAAGATTGAGTGTTACAGTCAAAACGCTCTCTTACAATAAGATGGAGTGTTACAATTAAGGAGTATAAAGAAGTCCCTCTCCCTCTCAGAGGTTGCACTCACTCCTTAAAGCCGCCTCTGATTCCAAGTGCGCGATGTTTTGTGGCTACAATAGAAGCTGGTTACACCACGATGCATGATGTAAACATCGAAAGAGCCCTAGCTGACTAAGCTAAGAGCAATGGTGTTCTTGAGGTCTGGTGACAGCAGAAAATCCTGCAACCCTTCATTCATGAACATCTCTTTCCCCAGCAGACCATCCAGCAGACATGAGAAGTCCTTGATGTTACTTCTGGGGTGGGAGAGGAAGAGAATCCTACCTGTCACCTTATCCACTGTAGTCCCCTCGCCGCCATACTTACCCTGACCATCTCTTGCCAGCAGGCATGACTGGTGCAGTGGATCTGAAGAGACCTTGGCGAGGGTCGAGTCCTCGACAGGGATATAATATATTCCCTTGTGGACGACGAGGACCATAATATATTCCCTTATGGACGAACATCGAACAAGTCCGCCGGCTGAAATATTCTTCCAGGGGCCCAGCGAACCTGAAAAAAGACAATCAAGCCTACCTGCAAAGAATAAACAAGGGGGTTAGAAAATCTGGAACTTAGTGTACTTCAACAAAAGAAAACTAAGTGACAGACGCGGCTATTGTCAAAGGCTGCAGACGCGGGAATGAGCCCACGCAGTCAATTAAAATACTGCGCCAATAAAGACAGACGCGAATCAGAACTGTGGAACACACAGGATTCAAACGCAGCCTCATCTTACGCTCGCGCCTAAAAGCACAAGACGCGAAAAACTTCAGACGCCGAAAACTGCCATCTCTCTGTTGAATAAACAGGAGTTGCAAGATTCGGGTCTGAAAATTTCAGCCCAATTTGGAATTCATCCAAGTCAATGGCCTTAAAACGCGAGCTTCATGAGCAAATACCGCGCCAAGTGCCAAGGATTTCAGCACTCGCGTCCAGAGAGGAAGTTGGCAGCGCAAATTCCAGAAGGAATGCACCAACCACGACTTCACAAGAAGGCCCAGATGATATCTCTTTAAGGGGTATACTGAAATTCAAACTTGGTTGGATCTAAAATGTCATGGTAAGTGGGCATGGCATACCCGCAGAAGCCTCTGTTAAGAGTTGAACTATCTGCGTTGAGACGCGGACATAAAAAGTGCTCAAAGAGACGCTTCCTGCCATTGAAATCACTTGACAGTGGTAATCCATTGAAGAGACCAAACAGAAACATGAAAGCTCTGGGTCATCTTCATCCACAGAGGCACCTTCATCCATGGAGGCAAACCTCTGATAGGGTCCTTGAAGGGAGAAGGCAGAGTCCCTCAGAGTACTCGTTCTCAAATGGAGCACGGTCTAAGCAGCCGCTGTTAAAGAGAGGGGGTGAGTCCTATTTATAGGCAACTCCTGATAACAGTTATTAATGGTTCATTAATTAAAACCGCCGGCCTTAATGACCGCACGACCGTCAAAGTCCAATGGGAAGTCCGCGCTCTAAAGGTGAAATCCTGCCGGTCCCCCAGGCCAGCTGGCGGCGTAATCATGACACGGCACAGATTCGCACCCAAGGGACGCACCTCTTCGATGGACATGCCCCGTCAGCATCTCCATAAATGCATTCAGAAGGTCGCGTCTCTCTACGAAGTCCGCGTCCGACCCAGCGGGCCCAACATTGCGTCTGCCTCATGGAAGATCGAGCGCGTTTCCATTGCCAAAGGACGCACCCTACAGAAATCACGTCTTTAAAGCAGTACCATCTCGGCTTTTCGAAAAGAACCTGCGTTCGGCCTCCTGCTTCTGCAAAATCAGTTCAACAGTACACTGACGTAAGCAGACGACTAACCACTCCTGGCTTAAAGCACACCCGTGACAGACTAAAAGCAATCGGGGAGGTTTAGACTGTGCATCTAGACACTCAACATGATCAACTCTGGTGGCTTCAAGGAGTTCAAACAGTACACTCACGAAGACCAACTCCAGATAAAATCAAACCCGAAGCACTAACAGTCCAGTCATGAAAGCAAATACGGCTAAAATCTAAAGTATTTCGAAATCCGTCCCAGTTAACTGCGGAATATCGAAAACTTTGGAGGGGGTTCTGTAGGCTGTCCAAAAGTTACTGGAGGACAAGCCATTGAAAAGCAAAGTTTCAAGCTCTAGACGCGAGGGACTAACACCCGCGTCTCAGCATCAAGGCGCGTTGGCTCGACACCCGCGTCTCAGCACCAAGGCGCGAGGGACTAACACCCGCGTCTCAGCATCAAGGCGCGTTGGCTCGACACCCGCGTCTCAGCATCAAGGGGCGTTGGCTCGACACCCGCGTCTCAGCATCAAGGCGCGTTGGCTCGACACCCGCGTCTCAGCATCAAGGCGCGTTGGCTCGACACCCGCGTCTCAGCATCAAGGCGCGTTGGCTCGACACCCGCGTCTCAGCATCAAGGCGCGTTGGCTCGACACCCGCGTCTCAGCATCAAGGCGCGTTGGCTCGACACCCGCGTCTCAGCATCAAGGCGCGTTAGCTCGACACCCGCGTCTCAGCATCATGGCGCGTCGGCCTGACACCCGCGTCTCAGTTATAACTGCCTTGGTCAAGGGACCAATCACTGCCTACACGTAAGGGAAATCAGCCCCCATCGTGGCGTGTCTTTAGCAGGCACGTGGGTTAGTTACCACCCATGTAGCGGGGAAGTTGGCCCTCATTGTGGAGCGTTTTTAGGGGGGCACGTTCACCCCTGGTACCTCTATAAATAGCCCTGTTCGCTATGAGGTCGAGGCAATCAGAGGAGAGAGGAGATCAGAGAATCAATCGGACGAAGAGAGACAGAGGGCGACACAGAGAGAAAAGAAGCAGATCAACTCTTCAGCAAGTTCGCTGCGTACGAGCTAGCTTTCGCCTACCTTCTCTTTTAGAGTTTTGGTAGACAGAGCTGTGTCACTCTTTCTACCGGCCGAAGAGGAGGTCCCCTGAAGGACGGTCATCTGGTCAACGGAGAACAAGATTCACTCTCCACCGCCACACGAAGAACCCAGCCTTAAACAAAGGGGGAATTCAAGATTCAATATTCTCCCTCCCTTATAACCGGAAGGAACAGTTTTTGTTGTAATCCTTTTCATTTGATTCAAGGAAAACTTTTACTGCAATTCCTGTCTTCTCCTTCCCGGGTCATACAAGAGTCATATGGATTCCCGTTCATGTTATGTCATACGGATTCCCGTTCATATTACATGTATTATTGTTCCATGTTACCGTATTCATGTTATATGATTGTTTCCTGTTACTGATATGGATATTCCCGTTACTGGACATGAGAGCTGTTGATATGCAATATGTGGAATCCCACATCTATTGTTCCCGTTTCTCGTTATATTGTTCCCGTTTCCTGTTATATTGTTCTATGCTATCAACAGAGCTCAGGTCCAGTTATCATGTTACCCGTATCATGTACTGTAATTATTCTTATTACATTATATACTTGACATATCAGATCATAAAGCTAACTTGGGTAAGGGGGAGACTTGACGGTTGATTAGATCTTATCGGGTGATGTACTGGATCCATATTGTTCTCCCACTGCAGGGGACGGTAGTGCTACCTACCAATTGCTCCATGAGCTCTCGTTACTTGTTTCATGCTCCCCTCTTAGCGGAGGGCCCTGGTCTTAGCAGCCAGGGGTTTGTTTAAGGCCGTGATCCCAGGTATGCACGGGATACACCTACCCGATAAGAGCTCCTCGACAATGAGTTTCCAAGTAACATAATAAAACATTATACACAATAGTGACGTCGGGAACACTTGTTATTTGATCACTCTCTCGTTTGGATAATGGTACCCGTAGGCCATGTCCGGATGGGTTCGACTGGAGTGCGGGCTCCAGTATGAACTGCCAGTGGTATGGGACACTGGAAGAGATTGATTAAAATACCAGGTGGTACTGATTGCTACTATTGTATAAATTACATGACTTTGACATGATTTGCCTGATCCATGTTTAGTTGTACTTGTTATTATTCCTGATCATTTATCCGATATTATGTTACATGTATACTTGTTACTTTGCCTGGTACATGTTACTCTTTCTGTGGTGGCATACGACGCATGTTCTGCATTGCATCTATTCTGTTTTCTGTATACCTTGCAGACATCATTCCTGTATATGCACAACACAGTATTGTGATTATATTGCTATGCCCACCTGCATGTTCATATTGCATATGCCCACCTGCCTGTTCACTTCTATCACGTCATCACTAGACAACAGTATTGAGTATATAAACTGGCTACGACTAGACGACTATAGACATGACCCGAAGATGACTGGTAGCGATGGTATTAAAAGATGACATGTTTATATATTTCTACTGCTTAGTATAGGATTATTCTATGGTATTACTGTACAACATCATGTATTCTATATTATTATCGTGCTTGTATTACTATTGTATCTATTACTGTCTCCTTCATTTTACTACTCACTAGGTCGCTTTCTGACGACCCTGGGTTTGCGTGCCCAGGTTGGAGATCCGAGTTATCGTATTGTCCCATAGTTCATTGGGTTCATATCGGAGACTCCTCATCGAGACTATTCATAGGTATCTTGGTAATTTATTTCTGTTATCCTATTTCTCCCTGTTTTTATATCTGTTATGATCACTAACCCCTTTCTGCAGGTATTCTTGTACTTATTTCCTGCTGGAACCCTTGTGTATATGGAGATTATGTCCTGTACTGAGGCTTAACGTACGCGTGAGGTGTTTTCACCTCACGTATGTACGTCGCCATAACGTCCCCGTACCTGCGGGATCGGGCGTTACAGTACTGTTGCCTAAAATTATTTTAAGGGCATTAAGGTCTTTTTTAGCTGCGCTCTGAGGGTTAGCTTCGCATCCTATCATTCGATAGGATGTAAACCGCTTAAGGGTTAGCTTCACACAGAAGCTCAAAAAAAAACCATTCGACTCCTGAATTTCTAGTTGAGAAATTAAGGGGAATTAAATCCCCTAAAAATTCGGCAAAGAAAATTATGGGAGTTGAACTCCCTGAGATCACTGGATCATAATGAATCGTTCTAGATTCATCATGGAATAGCCAGGAATTGGTTCAAAAAGAGATAAAAATCTCTAAGTAAGAGGGAAAGATCCTACCCGCGATAGGTTGTTCGATGACCGGAGGAGGAGAAGGTCCCTCCGTCGTAGAGGTTGCTACCTCTTTACCTGCTCATCTTTTGGGAGCCATTAGAGAACTGAAGAAGTTTTTGAATTTCCAAACGAAGAAGAAAGAAGAAGAAGAGATTTGGAGTTTCTGAAAATTCAAAGAGAAGTGGTTCCTTCTCTTTCAGCCTAATCGGGCTTTTATAGGCTAATGATTGCCTAAATTTTGCCTTCTCTCTCTATAGGTGCACAGGCGGTCGTTTCAAATTAATTTGAAATGGCGCCTAAAGCGCCTTCCCGAGAAGCGTTACTTCAGCCCTGCTAAGGTTTAACTCTGCCATGAGTTTAGCGTTGACTTCGCGCGACGCTTGAGTAACTTCGCTGAGAAACGTGCCTTAGCTCTGCTAAAAGCACATCTCTAACTTCGCGGAAATTCCGTGCTAGCTTCGCCAGAAACTTGCTCCTGACTTAGTTGCAAATCTGTCTTCAGCTTCGCTAGAAGCTTAGCTCGGCTAAGAATTTTCATTTCCTCCTAAGGAAAAGACCTACCTAAGTTAGTCCACTTCAGGTGTTCTCGAGTCAAAAAGGAGGGAAACAAAGCAGATAAGCAGAAAATAAACATTTTTACTGATTCAAAAGGGAAGATACATTGACACTACGTCAAGGTGGTCTTTCGTACAACCGAATCATTGCTCCAAAGGTGTACAAGTTATCCTATCTACTTCCAAGGTGATAAGCCAAACCAACTGAACACGAAAGGCCTTCCTCCTGCACAAGGCCGTAATCCTTCGCCTAATGGCAGATTTTGTCATCAAGAAGCTGGATCTTTGATGAAAATTGGCAAAGGACTGGTTGCCACCAGAAAGCCGGATCTTCTTTGATCAAAATTGACAAAGGATAGATCCGAGACCTTACAAGTGATGTCCGTCTTCCCGAAGTGGATCATCTCGGATAAGCGACTACCAGCCCCTTCCTGAAGTGGATCATCTCGGATAAGCGACTGCCAACTTCTTCTTAGAACACGCATCAGCTGCTCCAGTATGTTCCTCCTGCTTAAGATCAAAGTTTCAACTTGAAGATCAAGAGGCAAGTTTCTAGTCTCTTTCATCAAGACAAAAGATTGGCGGGCACAGTTCACTGCAATGCAAACTAAAACAGGTTAGCATTAAATCAAAGAGAAAATTGCAGAGATGAAATGCTAAGTCAAATTCTTTGGGCGAAGCAATTCATATCCGATCCAGTAGTGCTTCAGTTAAGCAGAGGATAGTCTCGTTTGTACAGTGATGATGGATTAGCTCAGCATAAGCCAAGTCTTAGCTCCGCTTAAGACAATTAGGCTGAAGAAGCTTTAAAAAAAAGACCAAGTCCTAGCCTCGCCTATATGGCTAAGCCAGACTGGTCCAGAGGGATGCAGTCTTAGCCCCACCTATATGGCAAGACTGGCTCAACCTCGAAGAGACTAAGTCCCAATTCTTGCTTATGTGGCGGATTTAACAGATAGATTCAATAGATCAAGACAGGAACTCTGCATGAAAAGTCTTTTCCTGATCAAAGCGAAAACAATAGCTTCGCCGAGAAGCTAGAAAATAGGGTCGAAACCCTTTTCTGAAAGTCAGCCAAATGCAAAGATCCAGGGAATTTAATCCCTAAGATAGCTGGTAAAGATAAGGGAGATGAACCCCCTGAAAGTTATCGGATGATCGAGACTTACCAGCTCTTGGCTGGTTAGTTCCCCACTATTTCAGAGTCTCCTTTCCTAGGCAACGAGGGGATGTCATGGACACACTTTCAGAAAGAGAAAAATATGTTTCTTTGAAGAGGACTCAAGTGTCCTATTTATAGGCCTCATGGCCTGACCACTCTGCTGCCCCTTCAAGCCTAGAAGCACGGGCGAAGTTAAAGCATTTAAATGCTTAGCCTCGAGGAAAGGAACAATCTACCTCGTTAAAAGCAAGAGAGCTTATTCTAACCTCGGAAAAAGGAGCAATCCCTCTCGTTACTAGCCGAAAATCAGTTAGCCTCGGGAAAGGAACGTCGCTCCAAACACCGAGTTAACGCAAAGCTATCCAGACGCAAAACTACCCAGAATCGCGAATCTACGTGATTCCTCGGCGAACTTATTCCAATCCGGAAGCAGGATTGAAAGCGGAGCTGAACTCAACTACTATGGCGACGTTCGCATTTCGCATATCATCAATCAAAGTAGTTCAAAGTATTTCGGAGTCTGAACCATTCCATTGCAGACTCACGAAAACTTTGAAGGGGTATTGTTGACACTCTAAAAAAGACAAGATTCCTAACTGGCCTGAACAATGTCTAACTTGTTGACATCTACGAAAGACAAGCTGACGACCGGTTCTTTACTCATCTCAAAGGGACATATCAAACAACTTGGGCTCTACTGATCCAGTGAAGCAGACAGTAAGCTAAGAAAAGCTCGTGAGAAGGCCCAAGCAGGTCCAGAGATACTAAGTTAGCTCAACACTTAGTCCCCACATGAGCCCACAAGATAAGTCTCGCATGAGAAGCTAAAATTGCTTAGCATCGCAGGAAGATCCTTCATAACTTCGTTGCGAGCTGACTTGCAGTTTTACCTGCAAACACTCAGCTAACTCTGCAGAAAGTTAGCTTAGCGCAGCCGCGCAAAAGGCTGATTGGTAACTTCGCCACAATTTTATCCAGCTCCGCTGAAGAGCTTTCTTCTAACTTCGCCAGATGCTTCTCCCAGCTCCGCTGTGAGCTCAACGCGACAGCTCCGCTGCGGATCTTTTATGGTCATCTTTGACCGATCAAATCTCTAGATGAGATCAAATCTAATTAAGATCGAATCTAATTGAGATCAAATTTGGCAGTTGGTTGCCATAATCTTTAGACTCTTCCAATCAGGTGAGAAGATTGGGGGAGATCTCTTAGTCAATTAAAAGGATATCTTTCATAAAAGGATATCTCCTAATTAATTGAAGAGATAAAGGGAATATTCCTCATTTAGCGTCATGCGCTACTTCGCAAAAGCGGTTTCTAGCCTCGCGGCAAGGCTACTTTCCAGATACATAACAGATTGACTCAATCTGTTTCCAGATTTTCAGGGTCATTATACCCCTGTTCTCCCTATAAATGGCCCACCATAGGCAAAGGGGAGAAGGAGGACGGACGGATCGAGATCCCCCCGAAGAGAGGACCACCGGCGGACAAGAAAGCAGAAGCCAACAAGAGATCTATTCTCTTACTTCCAAGAATCCAGAGAACTACTTCTCTAATCAGGGTGCTAATACCCGAAGATCTTCCTCCCTTTCAAGGAATCTCTGGAACCAGGCGACAAGGAATTCCCAAGTGGAGGCAGTTTGAGAAGTAACAAGAGATCTACCAACCTTCTATTCTCCGATTCCCCGAACCAGGCGAGAAGGGAATCCCATCAGGCAGCAGACCGATTGTCTGATCGATCGCATCGTCAAAGGGATAAAGTGATCGCGCACTGATCAGATTCCTACCGGTACACTTTCCCAAAAATTTCAGAGGAGATCTACCTGTAATCTTCTTACTGCAAAGAATTATTTGTAATTTCGCTCCTCGACCCCTTTTTTGTAAGTTTTTCCCTTTGCAAAATTCAATGGAAAACATGTATTACATACAGTGACTTGAATCTTGTACTCGTTATCCTGTATTTATATATATAGTGACCTGAATCTATAGTACTCATGTACTCCTGAATTCCTGATCATATCTTGCACCTGCTATTCCCGTAAATTGATAATTACATAATAAATCATAAAAAAAGGAACAACTTGTATCGGGTCGGGAGAAACTTGCGGCTATCAATATTTGTTCGTGTTTACAGTAGCCCTAGGTATGTTGTGCAACTAAAACTTCCGGCCTGACCTGTGGGCCTCCAGGCGACCGAGGGGAGTGCTGGCTCCCTCCTTCCTGGTACCATCTTGATAAGGGCATTCTATAAGACCCTCCTGTACGCCTTGCAGCTGGTTCCGAGCATCACTAACGGAATGTCCTGGACTGTGGTCCCAGGCATGCACGGGACCCACTGTAAACATTGTTCGTTGATACCCCTGTTGGTTTTCAATAACAATTTTGCTTTACTCAGATATGGATATATGTACCCTGGGACGCTAGATCACATATCTAGACATCTGGGTAAGACGAGTAATAATAATAATAAAAGATGCCAGCTATGGATCCGTTGTATGCTCTGCCATGTTTGCTTGTATTGGGTTTACTTCGGATTTCCGGTTTTATGATTTGTTCATATCTTGCCTTTTCACTTGTATTCTATTCCACCTGTCTCTTGCTCTTATATTATCATACCATGAGTATTCCCTGCTTGATACCATTTGCTGTATATCTACTTCCTCCTGCATGCTTATTCCCACGACACAGTTTTTCAATGCATGTTCATGATTCGGATTTATCGATACACGTGTGCTTATCTCAGCACACCATCTGGCTTTCGCATCACCACTCGCCGGAGAGTTCTGACTCCTCTAGATCCTCATGTCCAGGTCTTGAAGCTTGAAGCGTGTGGATTCTCCTAGTTGCTGATCAGAGTGGCGCAGCTAAAGTGTGGATCCCCAGCAGACCGTCTGAAGCCCCATCCTTCTAGGCCCCTTGCTCGGCTCTAGAGTTTTCCTGTTATGACTTTGAGCCTCCTTTTGTACTGTTCATACTTGTACATCCTTTTTATTCTCACAATTGCGCCATATTGGTGATGTAATATTTGAAAGTACACCTAGAGGGGGTGAATAGCTGTACGGCTAATCTATTGAACAAAATGCGAAATTAAAAACTTAATTGCAACAACACTTAATGCAACCAATGAGTGTAGCTGAATTCCCGATGAAGGGCTCTGGACTAACTCCTCTTGATTCCTCTGAATAAGAGTTGAGGCGCTATATGAAGCTCTCGTGGTTAAGCACAAGTGAGGCACACACAAACAAGCAAGCATATAATGAATGAGCAATATAAAATGATGCAAGGCACAAAGTAAAGAGAGAGTTAGAGAGTTAATAGATCAATCGCTAACACACGGATATGTTTCGAGGTTCGAGCACCCAGCTCTACGTCCCGCCTTCATACAGAAGGATTTCCACTAACTTGTCCACACAGGACTCCACACAGGGAACCTCCATTGAGGATTTGGCGCAATACAATAACGGGAGTACACAACTCCTCTCTTTACAAACACAACCTCTATACTTAGAGGTTAGGCACAAAGCCACCACAAAACTCAATCAACCTCACAAATGAGGGATAGGCACAAAGCCAACAGCCAATCAACCTCTCACTAGAGGGATAGGGCACAAAGCCACAACTTCAAAATCAACCTCTACACAAGAGGGATAACACAAAGTAGTAGGGTTTACCACTTAGTGATCAAAAGACCACAAACCAATTCTTTTCCCACAAAAACAAAGATCCTATAGATAGGATAGAATAATAAGCTCAAGTGTGAGAAAAACTAAAGGAAAGGAAAATAAATATTCAAAGAAAATCCTTGGGAAAAACAAGAAATAAGGATGAAGAAGATGAACCAAAAACACTTTTCTCTAAATCACTTTTCTTTGATTTTCCAAACCATAGAAAAACACCAAATCAAGTGTAAACTTTAGAGTCCAAAACTACTTTTTGATTGCCCCAAAAACACTAATAAGATCAGAAAATAAGCTCTCCAAAAACTTGTTGAAACAGTGAAGAGAAAACCCATTTATATAGCCATTTGAAAAACTAGCCGTTGGTAGCTAATTATGGTCAGAATTGACCATCCGGTCGACCGGCCAAAGGTCGAAATTTGACCGTTGCCAACCTCCGGTCGACCGCCTGGTCGACCGTCCTTACCCGAGAGTAAGGATACTTCAGTCGGTCGACCGCACGGTTGACCGGCCAAACCAAATGGCCTTGTGCACGCTTTGTGCACATTCGGTCGACCGTTCCGGTCGACCGGCTCCTGGTCTGGTCGACCGGTCGGTCGACCGCCAGAGCCTGGCAGGGCTGTTAATGGATTTGAAAACTAGGTTTTTAATTGCCAAATAAATCCCATAAATCTCTAAAAATCCACAAAAATAATTTCAGTATAATACTTTGATATATAAACATGTGTGGAAAAATTCAACATATATTTCAAACAATTTGAACCATTTTTGTGACTTAGAAATTTTGCCGAAAACCAAAATCCGTATTTTCCAAAACTTGGATTTTTGAATTGAAAATTCGTTTTGTCCAAAACTCATCCAAATACAAAAACATGATTTTGAAACAACTTGAAGCATATAGTATATGGATATAATCTAATATATATATATATATATATATATATATATATATATATATATATATATATATATATATATAATATTATATATATATATATATCAATGTTTTTGACAAATAAATCCAAAATACATTTTGTTAAAATACCAAAACACCAACTCATGAAATAGACTATCAAACTAAGCTTGTTTGAATAGATGAAGCATACATGTATATAGAACAAATCTAATATATATATATATATATATATATATATATATATATATATATATATATATATATATATATATATATATATATATATATATATATATATATATATATTATATATATATATCAATGTTTTTGACAAATAAATCCAAAAATACATTTTGTTAAAATACCAAAACACCAAACTCATGAAATAGACTATCAAACTAAGCTTGTTTGAATAGATGAAGCATACATGTATATAGAACAAATCTAATATACATTAAATCATGTAAACTTGTTTTGATTTTATCTACACATAAAAATCATGATCGGTTAAACCAAAAACCGAAAACCAATAAACATGAAACTTTAAACAAGTGTGTGTGTTGTGAACTTGAGCATATCACACTATCTAATCTTAACAAATGGATCTAAAACATAAACTAAACTATGTACCGAAGTCTTCTTATAGAGCGCCGTCTCCAAGTCGACTCGATCCAAACGTGATCCACCGAGCTTGACTCCAACGAGTGCTAGATATGAACTTTGACGCTCGGGCTCTTGAATCACCATGTGAAAGCTCCAAAACATCTTTGTTGAAGCTAATCACCTACTAATATCTTGGTTAAGTATCTGAAACTAAACATCACAAGATTATTAGTAAACTATAACTACATGAGTTAATCATCATCAAAACTAGATTGGAAGGCCTCTGGGCCAACAATCTCCCCCCTTTTGATGATGACAAAACTCATGGAGTTATATATACATGGATTAAAGTTAAGCTTCAAAGAAGCTCCCCCTTAACTCATGCGTAGCAATAAACAATAAATATGTGCAATGAATACTAAACATGGATATGCATCAACATGCATAAAAACAATGAAATGAACATGCTCTTGATACCAAACATGAAACAGACATGCTCTTGATACAAACTTTTAAAATAATTCCTTTACCTTTTTAAAATAAACATGTTCTTAAATAATTACTTTTGATACCAATAAAAATTTCAATAAAAAAACTTAAGCTCTTGATACCAATCATAAAACAAATTCTTGATACAAATGGAAAGATAATCACTAAAAGCTTTTGATACCAACAATAAAAAATATCAATATGAATATCAATAATAAACAATAAACATGCATATTAAATATAAACATGCATATAAACTCATGCATATAAACTCAAATACTTCTCCCCCTTTTTGTCAATCATCAACAAAGAGGTCAAAGAAAACAATAAAAATAATGTTCTCCCCCTTTTTGTCTTAAACAAAAATAATATCAATAAGGGGTCAAATCAAAACAAAACTTTATGATACCAATTGTAAGAAAAAATATATCAATTTCATTCATCATGATATCAATAAAATAAATAAAACATACCATTGAAGGTACATAAAACAAATATTTTTAATATATACCATTGTAAGTAAATAAATCATTTTAAAGTATTTAATCAAAAAGTTTGATACCAATTGTAAGTAAACTTATAGATAATCTTGATACCAATATGTAAAGATTAGTACCATTGAAAGTAATTTTTTTTATTAAAAGCATATGATACCAAAAATAATCAATATCATTTTTTATTAATCATATTTCAACATAAAGTGTGGGAGTAAAATATCAATTAAAGATAATATAAAAAATTCTCCCCTTTATGAAATACCAAGTAAAATGATGCATAAGCTTGTATAAGATACCAATTGAAACATAATCAATTGAAATATAATAGTCATTTGAAATCAAGCTTAGCATAACCAAAATTTGTGCTCAAGGATATAGAGATATAGTAAGTACAAATAAATTATATATATATATATATATATATATGTATGAAAAATTGAATACCAATCGAAATTGATACCATTTGAAGTGTAATCATACATATATAGAAACATATATGAGTATACGAAAAAAAATGTCAATAGTGATACAATTGAAAAGATCCAATGATACCAATTGAAACACAATAAGATTAAGTGTATAACTCATATTACCTATCACCCATTTTATGCACATGTTTAATAGAATTTTTAATAATAAGCATACAAGGCATGGTCGCCCAACCAACCTCCCTTAAATGGAAAGGGTTTTAAAAAAATAGGTTTGAAAATAGTTTAGCATAATTGAAAACTCTTCCAAAATGAAGAATACGAACTAGTTATAAAGAAAATTTTGTAAACTAGTATTAAATCCTTCAAGTAAGGAATAAAACAAAAATATATTTCATGAAACATGAAAATCACTCACAGTTGACACTCAAAGATATAAAGCTCGTATAGGACTCATGAAAAAAAATCATGAGAAAACCTCAAATAATGTGAGTGTATAAGAGTTATGTGAAGAACATAATCATGAAATTAGGCAATCAAGCTCAATAAAAAATTCCTTAAAAACATGAAAGTCATCAACACTAGAATTCTTCAAAAGTATATGTATGTCATGTACAAACTAAAGTATACATACATATCCAAAATATAACGAGTCCACAAAAGTATATGCATAAAGGCAAGTGGCTCAAGGATGTATATGTATAGCTAATAGTTTAGACACAATATATATATACATGAAGCTAAACATATAAACATGAAAAATATGTAGAAAATGAGAACATAAGTCAAATGCATGAATCATCAAAACTAGGCTATACTAGTACATCTAATGAGTATAAATGAGCTTTTAAGCACAAACATATAATGATCTATTTGTGGCTCACTAGTTGTACAAGTATATATCCAAGTCTTAATGAAAACAAACATCTAATATATATTCAAATCATGAAGTATCAAAATAAAAAACTCATAAACATACATATGATCATTATGTACATGCATATGCATAGATCTAGGACATACACATTAGTTAAAACAAATATGAGAACACAGAGATATAATCCATATTAAACATGGGTATCTCAAATAACTAAACATGTATATCACTAATCTAAATATCATGGCATATAACATACTAATCATGAAACATCAAAACATGCTAAAATCAATGATATGAAAAGCGTGTAAACTGATAGGTAGTAAAAAGTGCATATTTATCATCACATTTACTATCATATTTCCCTATTTATTCTTTTAATTATGCACTATTACTAATGTTTTGTTATTTAATGTGTGCAGGCCTTGAGTAATTATTTAAATAAAAGAATAAAGTCTAAATGAAGCCCAAAAGCCCATATGCAAGCCCATGTGCAAAAGTTGTAGTAATTTAGAAGTTTCTTATTATCTAACCTAATCTAAACTTGTATTTTTAAACTCTTTATTTAAAATCTAAGTGAGGAAAAGAAAGGATAAGAAAGAACTCCTAATTGCTAAAAGAAGAGGAAAAGGATGGGCTTCTACTCAACTCTAGTTGCTTGCAGGACAAGGCTAAAGATAAAAGGAGAAGAGTGCAAAGATAAAATTCGTTTTAAAAGATTTGGATTTAGGGTAACTTGCTTCCCAAGTTATCCCGAATTTTCAAGATAAAAGAGTCGGTATGCCAAATCCAGAAGGATATACCCAGATGGAAGGACCAGAGGAGGCCACGCACGAAAGCGCGTGGCCAGAAGCCAATCTATGGCCGCGGAAACGCGGCCATAGCCGCGTTCCCGCGGCAATACGGATGAGATTGGGTACGTGCTTTCGTGGAGGAGTTGTACCGGGACTCTACTTCTTCCAGCTCCTATAAATACCCCTGCAGAGCAACAGAGAAGGGCGTCGAGTACAGAAACGAACTTAGGGTTTTTCCTAGGCTAATTTTTAGATTGTAACCTAGGTTTTTATTTTCTTCATGTAATTTTTGTTTTACTATGTAACTGAGAGGAGAGAATACTTTCATGGAGGAAGGAGATCAGGCTTATACTGAGGTGACATCGGTGTAAGTAAATCTTTTCTTCCATTATTAATTGAATCAAATCAAAGTTTCTATTTCTTCTATTCTTGTTTTATTTTTGTTTCCCTCTTTTATGTTTGTGGATCCAAATGAAACCGATAGCCTCAAAGTTACCTTCTCCTTGCAAGTGCCGTTGATGGCTTATGGAGATGAACATCTATTTCTATGGTAGTCTAGCTCGCCCTTTTTATTTCATAGTGTAAATCGGGAATAGGGAAGATCTCATCTGTCATGCTTCGCTCGCCTTCAAGTAAAGGTACATCGTTGATACGGGTAAAAGGTAAACAGGCGCAGAAGATGTAAGTATTTTTTTTTAGTTATTAGTTTTCTTTCTTTATTTCTTTAGATTAGATTACCAACACCACAATATTCCCAATCTCTTCCACTCTTTTTCATTGTAAATATCATTGTAAATATTATTGTAAATATCATTGTAAATAAAAGAAAACTTACTAAAAAAGCTTCCATTGCTAGTCCCTCCCTGTGGATCACGACCCGCATAGCCACTTGCTATAGCGGTAGAATTGAGCACCCTGCACTATTGTTTTAAAATTCTAAAATTTTGTATTTTTGTGCAGGTAAAATCTCAATCATAAACAATAAATGAGGAGTAAGGGATTGTTACCAAAACCATGAGGGCAACTCTCCATATCTCCAAAACAAGGTGGTCCTCCCACCAAACTCCCCTTGAAAGTGATGCATCCAAATAGTCCTCTTTTAAGCTCAGAACACATCTACCTCAAGGCACCATCACTCTCACGTCATGCGAGAGCCCACACCTACATCAAATACAATAGGGGTGGTCTTTGGTACCCATACTCTTTTGGGTCCATGGGGGTTAGCTCCTTTCCTAACCAAAACAAATTTAGTTGCTAAATTTACATCATGTATCTTATCATAGCAAAATGTAGCAAGGTGGCCCTTACGTCCACAATGTGTACAAGTGTACACATGAGCATACATCGTATTATGGGAGTGAGCGTGGGAAACATGTGTATGCCGTGAATGGTGTGCATGCCTAGAAGGAACTTGTTTCTTTCGAAACATAGATTCCAAACGTGTATGGTTCATGACACAATGGCTCAAAGTGGAGCCCAAACAATCAACACTCTTCTTAAGCTTAGATATATTATTTTCAATCATGGAAGAAGAGGTGCATGCAATAGGTAAGCTAGAATGTGAAGCTACACTAGCATGGCAAACATGTGAATCTATATCATTTTTCAAAGAAACATTTTTCTTTAAACAATCTTCCAATTCTTATGAAATCAAATCAATTTATTTTTCAAAGAAACATTTTTTAATACAAAATCAAGTTTTGAAGTTAAATTCTCATTTTTCTTCAAAACATTTTCACAATCATTTTTACTTTTCAAAATTTTGTTTTCATTAAGGACAAGATCAAGTTGGGATTTAAGTGAGTCACGTTCACTTGAAATCTCTTCCCTTTCTTGCAAAGCAATCTCAAGTCTAGAAGATAAATTTTTATTTTCTTCTTTTAAACCAAGACTTTTCTTTTTCAAAAGTTTGTATTTTGAAATCAAATTTTCACAATTTTTAGCAAGTTCATCATTCATGCTTTGTGCCTCTAAACACTCATTGCAATAGGAACTAGTGCTAGCATCTAGTTGAGTTTCCGATTGTACCTCAAGGGAGTCATTACCTTGGACCATGAAGCAACGTTCGTCCGACTTGTCTCTCCTAGATCTCCTCTTATTATCGATAAGCGTTGGTAGCTCGGGAGATGTCAAAATGCTCCATACTGCAAAAGCGGACTCATAGTGAGAAAACACATGTAAATATTCTTTATCAAGAGATGCTCTAAGTGCCTTTAGAGCTAGTGCATTGGCCTCTATATGCCTGCTATCACTAAGATAGGATTCCTTGGTAATGGCAAGGTAAACTTTATAACTTAGAGTTTTTAAATGACAACTCATTAGAACCTTCCATATATCAAGTCTAAAGATATCAAACATAGGAGGGACATCCATGAGTGCAAACAATATGTGTGCAAATGTAAATGCAAATGTAGATTAGCAACCAAGATCACACTCTTAGGTGGTTAAATCTAATATCAAGAGCGTAGGCTCTGATACCAATTAAAAGTACATCTAGAGGGGAGGTGAATAGGTGTACGGCTAATCTAATGAAAAAATGTGGAAATTAAAAACTTAATTGCAACAACACTTAATGCAACCAACGAGTGTAGTCGAATTCCCGGTGAAGGGCTCTGGACTAACTCCTCTTGATTCCTCTGAATAAAAGTTGAGGCGCTATATGAAGCTCTCGTGGTTAAGCACAAGTGAGGCACACACAAACAAGCCAAGCATATAATGAATGAGCAATATGAAATGATGCAAGGCACAAAGTAAAGAGAGAGTTAGAGAGTCAATGGATCAATCGCTAACACACAAATATGTTTCGAGGTTCGAGCACCCAGCTCTACGTCCCCGCCTTCACACAGAAGGATTTTCACTAACTTGTCCACACAGGACTCCCACACAGGGAACCTCCACTGAGGATTTGGGGCAATACAATAACCGGGAGTACACAATTCCTCTCTTTACAAACACAACCTCTATACTTAGAGGTTAGGCACAAAGCCACCATAAAACTCAATCAACCTCACAAATGAGGGATGGGCACAAAGCCAACAACCAATCAACCTCTCACTAGAGGGATAGGACACAAAGCCACCACTCCAAAATCAACCTCTACACAAGAGGGATAACACAAAGTAAGTAGGAGGTTTACAACTTAGTGATCAAAAGACCACAAACTAATTCTTTTCCCACACAAACAAAGATCCTATAGATATGATTGAATAATAAGCTCAAGTGTGAGAAAAACTAAAGGAATGGAAAATAAATATTCAAAGAAAATCCTTAGAAAAACAAGAAATAAGGATGAAGAAGATGAACCAAAAACACTTTTCCCAAAATCACTTTTTTTTTATTTTCCAAACCCTAGAAAAATACCAAATCAAGTGTAAACTTTAGAGCCCAAAACTTCTTTTTGATTGCTGCAAAAACACTAGTAAGATCAGAAAATAAGTTCTCCAAAAACTTGTTAAAAACAATGAAGAGAAAACCCATTTATATAGCCATTTGAAAAACTAGCCGTTGGCAGCTAATTATGGTCAGAATTGACCATCCGGTCGACCGGCCAACGGTCGAAATTTGACCGCTGCCAACCTCCGGTCGACCGCCTGGTCGACCGTCCTTACCCGAGAGTAAGGATACTTCAGTCGGTCGACCGCACAGTCGACCGGCCAAACCAAATGGCCTTGTGCATGCTTTGTGCACATTCGGTCGACCGTTCCGGTCGACCGGCTCCTGGTCCGGTCGACCGGTCGGTCGACCGCCAGAGCCTGGCAGGGCTGTTAAGGGATTTGAAAACTAGGTTTTTAATTACCATATAAATCTCATAAATCTCTAAAAATTCACAAAAATTGTTTCAGTATAATACTTTGATATATAAACATGTGTGAAAAATTCAACACATATTTCAAACAATTTGAGCCATTTTTGTGACTTAGAAATTTTGCCGAAAACCAAAATCTGTATTTTTCAAAACTTGGATTTTTGAATTGAAAATTCGTTTTGTCCAAAACTCATCCACATACAAAAACATGATATTTGAAACAACTTAAAGCATATAGTATATGGATATAATCCAATATACATATAAAGATATATATATCAATGTTTTTGACAAATAAATCCAAAAATACGTTTTGTTAAAATACCAAAACACCAAACTCATAAAATAGACTATCAAACTAAGTTTGTTTGAATAGATGAGGCACATGTATATAGAACAAATCTAATATACATTAAACCATGTAAACTTGTTTTGATTTTATCTATTTACGAAACCAAGATCGGTTAAACCAAAATCGAAAACTAATAAACATGAAACTTTAAACAAGTGTGTGTGTTGTGAACTTGAGCATATCACACTATCTAATCTTTAACAAATGGATCTAAAACATAAACTAAATTATGTACCAAAGTCTTCTTGTAGAGTGCCGTCTCCAAGTCGACTCGATCCAAACGTGATCCACCGAGCTTGACTCCAACGAGTGCTCGATATGAACCTTGACGCTCGGGCTCTTGAATCACCATGTGAAAGCTCCAAAACATCTTTGTTGAAGCTAATCACCTACTAATATCTTGGTTAAGTATCTGAAACTAAACATCACAAGATTATTAGTAAACTATAACTACATGAGTTAATTATCATCAAAACTAGAGTGGAAGGCCTCTGGGCCAAAAATTATTGTAATATTGTGTCACATCTGGTGATAACTTTGTAATTGTGCTCATATGTTGGGATGTAAGGCACCACGTACTTCCGTACTCTGATTCTTACCAGTACTGATGCTTAGCGTATATACGTGAGGGTATTTCTGACCTGCGTATATACGTCGCAGTAACGTCTCCGTACCCGCAAGATCGAGGCGTTACAGTAATGTTGTGTTGGACTGAATCCTTGTTGTTACATGTTATTAAGATGCCAATTTGGAAATGTATGGTGCAAGCATGTAATGTGTGTATAAAGTTTGAGTTGAGATATATTGTGTTATAAGATAAGTAGGCCATGTTGGCCGAAATCCTTATTTGGAACAGCCGTGGAGCCGAAATTGATGATATGTGTCATGTAAAAATATGAAATTTTAGGGGAGGTGCTGTCAAAATTTTTGAGATAATAAAGATTTAAAATTAAAAGAGAGTTATCGGACTAACCTCTTGTCTATAAATTTTGGGACCGTTACAATACCACAGGTAATATTATAATAAAAATCGAGTGAAGCGAGATTTTCTCCTGTGATTCCTTCACAAAAGCTGTCCGTCCCTCTTCATCCGCGCGAGAGAGAGATCGAGAGAGAGAGAACAACCCTTCTTCTTCTTCTTCCCCCCTCTCCTCTCTCCCCTACAGCCCCCTTCCCGCCGCCTCCTCTTCATCTCTCGTCACAATCGCTGTCTCTCTCGCCGTCGTCGCTCAGTTTCCCATCGCAACAGCGGTACGCCAGTATAAAATCATAACCGTCTCATGAACAGAGCAGGCAGCGGGTCGAGATAGGGTTCACTCCCAACACAACCTGACCCGATCCAACCCGCTCAAATTAAGCCTGTCCTTATCACTTGCGTATGCGTGCGGGAGAGTGGTGGAGGGTGTGAGAGAGAGACTCAGGGAGAGAGAACGGCGATGGGCGGCGGCGGCCAGACGAGCGCCTCTTCGGCGATTTCCCTCCACATACTCTCCGGTATCAACTTAGTGTCCGCCTACTTTCTTGTAGCCCGATACGTATACGGGCTCGATCTCGTCACTCGCCCCACTCAGATTCTTGGCCTTCTGCTGGTAACTCATCATCATCTTCTTCATTTTTTTTTTATTTTTTCAGAAATGTTATATTAAACTTGCATCTAAAAAAACTAGATACAGGTTGTTCAAGCTCCGATCGTGATTGGATCTTACAGCTGGGTCCGTCGAGACCCGCAGCGTTGCTCGGTGATGCCCGCCACCTGTTTGTTGGATTTCCTCTTCCGGGTTGGTCTCTTTACTTTTTAGTCTGAAAGTGGGGTTTTGTCGCAGTTTCTCAAGGCAGCTGCACGAGGGCTATTGGGGCTTCCTATTGGTTAGTTGCCATCATGACTCGTGAATCGAATGAGCTTTTTAGCTTAGTTATTCATAATTGTTCTCTGGAACAGCAAATGCATGTACCTAGTCGGTAGTGAGAAAGGAAACTAAGAATGAGATAAATAGTGGATTGCCAAACACTGAACAAAATGCCATGTTTACTGTTTTGGGATATAATTCATGGTAATTAAGTGTCATCTATGCTAAAATGATTCTGGGAATTTTATTTCAGGCGGGAGTTTAATCAGGTTTGATTACTTAAAGATTTATGACCAAATTTATACATAATTTAGAATAATCAGTAGTTTACACTTCTATCTTTTTTTAAACTAAATGGAGTTTCTCCCCTAAGTTGGGCCTTCTTATAAGTGTTTGTCTTCAAGGAATGAGGCAATTTTGAAAGGACATTGATAAATTATGAGAGTTACAGCTCGGTGTTGCATATTTTACATGCATCATTAGGATTAAATTCTCATAAGTATTTATATTTGGTGCTGCCTTAAATGCCATAGAATCAGCCAAATTTTGGTTGGATCCATTAGTCCACTATCATGATTTTTTGCCTAAACAGAGTGGACACCTTTATCTTTGCAGCCCTCAATTCTGGTCAACTTATTTTTCCATATAACTCATTGGCTGACAATTGTTCCACAAGGACATGCACACATCTTTTGTGTCAAACCTGTGCTTTTCTCATTTTCTAGATTGATCTCTGTACGTGCTAACTAGAAATATATGTTCCATCGCATGTCGCTCTTCGTTAGTGATTTGCATATTGTGAATTCATCTATAATTTGCTTGATTATGCTATGATTTGTTTTAAACTTGTAGTTGTAGTTTATCTTTGGCCCGTTATTCATTAAGCCAAATTGGACTAATTCTTCTATATTGCTGTTTAAAAGTAAGGTTATATTACTGGAATTTTCTACATATGATACATTTGCAAGTAAAAGACACGTTCTATTGTCTAAATACTCTCATAACTATTTTGGACAAACATTTCTAATTTTCTTATATTCTTTTCTTACAAGAGAAAGATTAGGTATTATTCTCGCTACATTATTGGAACTTATAAAATTTTAAATAGAAAATAGGATTTTGAATATTTCAATATTGTGCATGACAGACACACATGGTGCTCCTCTGGGATTGTGCTAGTTGTGCATTGTCATAATAATTTCTACTCTTTACACCAGTGATAATATATAGGCTACACCGACATATAGGTATGATTGATCTTTGTAGATAATATATTTAACATTAAACTCACCAAATTTCAAAATAGAGTACATCAGGCTCTTACTGGCTGCTTTGAAAACAGTTGGTAGTTGGTTTTATTGTTCTAGGTATAGCCCATCCAAGTTGCAACATGTTTAACAACTAGTTTTTTAAACAGTATATTCATCATCATATCCATCCATATGGGGTCGGCTATGTAGCATGAGGCTCCAGAAATATCTGGCAATTTTGCCAGTCTAACTTGCCACCAATCCTCCATTGGTGTCAAAGTCTTGGCCAAGGAAATAATGAGCAAGAGAGTGGAGTGTCATAAATCCTACAAGGCCATTTGGCCCGGAGGAAAAACTGTTTTATTCAGTCGTGTAGCTTATGCTCATGCAACTAAGGAGGAGCCTACAGAATTCTCCTAGATTAAAAACTTTCCTAGATTGAGAAGAGTCTAGAAGATGAAGAAAGACAGTATCAAGACCAGGTACAAATAAAGCTAAAGAGCAACAGAGAATAGATCAACTGTGCTTTAAAAATAGATCGCTTCTGTTTAATTCAGGAAGGGCTGAGGCCCCTAGATTGCTACCGTTTAATATGAAAGGTAGAGAACCACTTGGCATGCAGGAACTCATACCCTTTTGTCATGTAGTTCAAGCCCATATTTTCTGACACCAATTTCTTGATTAGACTTCTCAACCATCTATCACTTTTCTTTCTTTCTTTCTTTCTTTTGTTACAATGCCATATTGCATTTTTTGCTATTGCTTATATACTTAGATTCATTTTCCTTGAGTTTAGAAAAATGTTTATGGTTTATTCTTTCAGGAGTTTTAATAAATGCATTTGGAGCAATTGTTATGGGAGCACCTGTTGGCATAAAGTGAGTACCACTGTACTTTTAAATAGATTCTTTTGGCATGTGTTATGTACATTCAAGAAACTTATGGATACATTTGAAGAGGTTTTCCAAAATAGATCATGATAAATATTAAAATTTTGGAGATTTATTACTTAATGCAAAATTAGAAGGATGCTTATTTGTATGCATTGATGCTTAGAGAAGTGCATGATATATTTATTATTTATTTTAGTTATATAGGTGTTTTGCGAGGGGAAACTTTTCAAATGCTACAAGTGTAACTTTAGTTCAACCACGATCTTGAAAGCAAACCATTTGACTTTAAGCAATGCATTTAAACAACTTTAACACCTAATAATTATAGAATTTTAATTTCATTTGAGATGAGTTCATGAGGCGAACATGAGACAAAAATTCAATTGCAAACCCGTCCAAAGGGTGTGTATCACAAGAGTAAAGATATTTTGAGTTTATGTGATTAATATCATTAGCCCAGTCAGGCCTTTATTACATTTTACTCCCTTGTTTGGTCATCATAAGATTCTTATATGTTCAATTTAATTGGAAATCTAACATATATACCTACAAATTATTATCTGTATAGGAAGATAATGCCTAACATGTGATTGCTATCATCACTATTTTCCTTAAAGCTTTTCATATCTTGCATCCAATGCAGGTACTTGGCGCCGACATTTTATTGGTCTCTTCTCATGTCATTGTTCACTGTTAGTATTTTCTGTTTCTCTGTTCCACATTATTTTTCATTTTCTCATACTTGCTGACATATTCAGCAACAATACTGTCCAAAACTGTAAGTGCTAGTGTTGAACATTAATCAGATGGAACTCTAATTATCTATTAGAGCTTAAAGACTTTCACATATTGTTTATTGGCTTTCAACTCTTGCTCAAAATTTAGGCCTTTCACATTCCCTTTGCATGTAATTGTGACTAGAGCCTGTTTCTTTGTGATCTTGGAAAAGAGTATCGCTTATTTAATTACTGAACAAATGGATATATAAATCTCTTTCTATTTGGACTAATTCCTTATACCCACTTAAAGAATAAATGAAGTATGTGGTCCTTCTGTTTACTGCTTGGGTGCATAATTAATGAGCAAACCTGAATATACTTTGGAACTGCCAGCTTTATACTTAAAGGTAGTGTTAAGAAAAACAATAGCATGCACTTTTGATCTTAGGAAGTCTTTTAGTTTTTGCTTATAAACATTTTTATTTGAACCCAAAGTATAAATTTGATAATATATGCAGTGTGAAATGGTTGCAAAATCTTTGTGTTCGTGAAGATCTCTATAATACACAGTGGCGGGTCTAAAAAAATTTCGAGATGGGGGAAAAACAAAATTCATTATTTCCAAAAGAAAACAAGTTCAATTTCAAAGAACACAGTTTTTGTTAATA
Organism: Agave tequilana; assembly: GCA_038442645.1. Classification (NCBI taxonomy): domain Eukaryota; kingdom Viridiplantae; phylum Streptophyta; class Magnoliopsida; order Asparagales; family Asparagaceae; genus Agave; species Agave tequilana. The sequence continues at coordinate 8,866 of JAVJIF010027228.1, read as the reverse complement.
TAAAGTTCAATTATAAAAGGGGTTACAAAACAATTCCACGCGCTTTCAAAATTTGAACACAATTGATGATTGGTTCATTACAAAAGATATCAAATACATCATTGTCAATGAATTTGAAAGGGTAATAGAAAATGCCTGTGCACATACACAGAGAGAGAGGAATATGAAAAACCAGACTCAACTCTTCGTCAGTGTTTTAAATATCGGCTGACATTTCCGAAATGTCGGTCGACATTTCGTTTTCAAACCCTTACCGCCACGACATTCCCACCCTCATTTGAAATGGCGTTTTGGAAAATGTTGAAGTTGATCTACATTATTTAAAGTAATTAAAAACTAAAAATCAAATGTTTTGTAGTTTTCTTGTTCATGCATTACGTAGGCACAAAATGAATGGCCAAAGTGGCAACTTTCTTATATCTATGACTTTAGACATACGAATCATTGATCCGACCATTTGATCATAATCTAAACATTTAAAAACCCTCACATTAACTTTTGTTAGATTTCAAATATTCTACACCGTTAAACTAATCAGCTCACTATTTCGACCGTCCATTTTGTACCTATTTGATGGATGAGCAAAAAATATTCAAAATACATGATTTTTGGTTTTTAACTACTTGATCAATTTCAATGGAGTAGATTTTGCATTCGAATGTCGTATTGTATTTGAGTGGGAAGGATTCAGCTTCGAATCCTTCCGGAATGGCACAAGTCTCTCTTTCTCTCTGTATGTATATATATTAGTCCTCAGTTGTGAACTTCTCGCACTGAGAAAACTGTTAGCTCAAGTACCAGCCGTTGATTTTATCTCCAGATATGAGGGTTCACATTTAAAGTTTGAGTGAAGAGAAGTAGAAGACCCTAGACTCATGTGAACGCAAAGAAAAGGTGTGCTCCTCTCTCCCCCCCCCCCCCCCCCCAACTCCCTCTCTCTGTGCGCGAGATCTCTCCCTTTCTCCCATCTCTTACCAGTGTGCTCTCTCTCTCTCTCTCTCTCTCTCTCTCTCTCTCTCTCTCTCTCTCTCTCCACTCCCTCTCTTTGTGCACGAGATCTCTCCCTTTCTCTCATCTCTTAACAGACCTCTTTCATGGTCGAATCCCGATTCCTTCGTTGATGACTCTCAAGTTCTAACCTTTCTTCTCTCTCCTCTTCTTTGTCTTCTAAGATTAAAACAGTGGAACAACTAGACTTGAAGATACAATGAAATAATATGGCTTGATATATATATTTTTTGTATTTTTCTCAAATTTTTTATTTTACATATTTCAGGTCTGATCTTTGTTCTTTCTCCCTCTTTTTCGTCAACCTGAAGGATATGATTTTTCATTTTTTTCCATTTGGGTTCCTCTGCACTTTGGATTTATTTCCAATTTTGAAATCAAGGGGAAATCAAAGGGAGAGTAACGTAATATCAATTATAAGTAATGGAAAAACTTTCTAAAAGAAGTTTTAAATTTTCTAAATCTGTTTTTTTTTAATTTTCACACATGATAGCTCTGATTTATTTGGCTTCTTTTTCAGGGCAAAATGAGTCATCTATATCTTCCCTCTAATTACATCAACAACAATAAATCCTCTCTTCAACCATCTGTTGTGCCATGTAAATTATAGCAACACTGTGCATTTCAAAACCACGAGAACAACAGGAATTAACTTGCATAATTCACTTAATCTTCACAACATTTTCTAAATTGTTGGTTTTGTAGATATATAATAGTATTTTTAAATTTTAAATCATGCAACAAATTAAACATAAATCTTTTAATCAAACTAAAACTTATCTAAGCATACAACTAATATGAAGAATTAAAAGAAAAAAATGCTGCTTGAGGTGATGTAGTCGTGCAGAAGCACTACCCTAAAAGAAAGATAGCCGGCCTCTCGTTCAGACTTTGAAAAGACCTCTTCTAGCAGTAAAAGCTCTTCCGACAGTTCACCAGCACCCAGCTTAGGATGATGAGCTAGGTCTCTGCTTAGACAGAGATTCGTTGCTCGGAAGTAAAAGAAATCCTCGAGAAATCACTAAAAGTTGAACCAAAATTTTGTAATAAAGAAATATGGAGGAGGGAGACAGAATGTTGTAGCTATTTTTTCAAGTAACTGAATGAACTAGAACGAGAAGCAGTGTTTATAGATTCTCGGAGTCTAGCGGTTGCAACAATCTCTGCTCTAAATCTGCACACGATTAACAGTTTGCGATACTCGCGAGATCAACAGTTTGCGATACTCGCGAGCAGATCCGAAGAATGAGTTAAAATGAACAGAAAATTCCGAAAATATAAAACAAAATCTTAAATAAAATTTAAAATGGATAAATCAAACAAAATTTTTTTCAGGTTCAAAAGTCCCTGAATCGAAGTGCATTCGTGTCCGCAGGTCGTGGGCGCGTGCCCCCCGAACCCGAACTCGGCTTGGCCCGATTCGGTTCGGTGTGTGCGCGCGCATGTGGGGAGGTGGCCCATGGGCTAACAATCATAACAATAGGCATGAGAGGGTTAGTATATATACCACTCAACCTCCCATGTCCTATCCGATGTGGGACTAAAACCAAAGTCAAATAAGAGGGAAACTCAGGTTTTCCTTTCAAATTCAAAACACATCCAACAGTCCCCCTCAAAACTTGAGTTTCAGGGAAGATAAAACAAATCAACCATAATAAATACTAATAAACATCAGATCATAAAACACGAGTGAAATCGGGTAACATCATACTGTGAATTCCGGACAGGTGGATTGCGTCTGAAACCTTCATTAGTGAATTTATCGCCATCTGAGAGACATAGTGGATTACGCCTGAAACTAGTCTTTTTTTACCAGATATTGATAAAATACACACACAGTAAGTCTCTATCTATTGAACTAGCGGGTTGAGCGTTAAGGCCATGCTCACAACAAATGACCTATGAGAGTTTCTAGGGTTAGCTCTGCCCTCCAATTGTGGCCATCACGGTTCCTTTCACGTAGGTAAGTCCTCCAAGGGTACTACAACTAGATGGTATATCCTTCATACTACATACGTTCAACTTATTAAGAGTTAAACTCAACTTTACCTGCCTGTATCATAAGAGCATCGTTCATCATAGAGAAGGGGGAGTAACTACAATGCTACATATAAATATAAACATATCCGGGTCGATGCTCCTCACGAGTTTCACCAGTCCAGCTTGTTTCTACCACATTAAATCTCTTTCATGGAATTAACTTCCAATCAAGTAGGTTGGGTTCCCGCTGTCGGTGAACTCAAATATGAGCTAATCCCATCTCCTTCGATGATTCTAGGACCACACTCTAGAAAGATTCTTAGTCAACTGGTCAGCAAGATTCTTTTCAGACTTTACAAAGTCCAAATCACAATTCGCCTAATAGGCGCTCAACAGACTTAAGTCTGATCTGAATATGTCTGTTCATCTTCTTATTAGTATTTTCTTACTTTAGAATCTCAATGGTGGATCTTGAATCAGTATGAACTGAGATTGAAAGTATGAGTTTAGGCACGATAGAGAATTTAGACAAAAGATCCTTTAACCATTCAGTTTCAGAGCAAGTTGTGTCTAGAGCAATGAGCTCGGACTCCATGATGCTCCTGACAATCACTGTTTGTTTGCAGTTTCAGGACATAGCAACACCACCGAACATGAATACACATCCGGTAGTAGATTTAATACTGTTAGAATCAGTGATCCAGTTGGCATCACTATAACTTTCTATAATATCAGGATATCCAGTGTAAGTCAGATTATAACCAATTGTATCTCTAAGATATCTAAAAACTCTCTCTAGTGCAATCCAGTATTATCTACTGGGGTTACTGGTGTATTCATTTAATTTGCCTACTGCATAAGAGATGTCAGTCCTTGTCCCGTTGGAAATAGAGAAGTGAACCCATTAATTGAGAGTATTTCAGCTGAGACACATGCTCACCCGTGTTCTTCAAAGCAATGAAGAATCATAGGGTGTAGAAATTGGTTTAGAGTTGTAAAAATAAATTATGAAGCATTCTTTTAATGCTATGAGCTGACTCGAAGAAATTCCATTAGAAGTTTTAGATATTTTAATTCCCAATATCATATCAGCAGGACCTAGATTCTTTATATCAAAGTTTGAGAAAGATAATCTTTTACTTTGGATTGCATCAAGAGAAGTTTCAAGGATAAGAATATCATCTACATATAGATAAAGGATAGTATACTCATTGTCAAAGTTCTTAGAATATATGCACTTGTCATGTTCATGGACAGTGAATCCAAATTGTGCAATAACTTTGTTAAACTTTTGATGCCATTGTTTAGGTGCTTGTTTAAGTCTATACAATGACTTCACAAGTTTGCACACTTTGTTTTCTTGTCCCTTGGTAATGAATCCTTCTGGTTGGTTCATATAGATCTCTTCTTCAAGATCTCCATTCAGGAAAGCAGTCTTGACATCCATTTGGTGAATGAACATGTTATGAGTTGATGCAAGTGCTAAAATAATTTTGATACAGGAGATTCTAGCAAACGAGAATAGGTGTTCAAAGAAGTAATACTCTTTTGTTGAGTGAAACTCTTGGCAACTAATTGGCTTTGTATTTATCGACAGTGTCATCAGGTCGGAGTTATTCTTGAAGAGCCATTTACAACATACTGTAGGCTATCTAAAAATCACTAAAAGACAAGCCATTAAAAAGCAGGTCTCAAGTTCTAGACGCGAGGGCTCGACACCCGCGTCTCAACATCAAGGCGCGTGGGCTCGACACCCGCGTCTCAACATCAAGGCGCGTGGGCTCGACACCCGCGTCTCAGCATCAAGGCGCGTGGGCCCAAAGCTCGCGTCACAGTATCAAGGCGCGTGGGTGAAACCTCGCGCCTCGGTTATAAACCGCCCTGGTTATGAGGCCAGTCACCGCCCACATAGCGGGGAGGTTAGCCCCTCATTGTGGAGCTTTTTAGGGGGCACGTCCGCCCCTGAAACCTCTATAAATAGCCCGTTGCTATTGAGAAGGGGTCGGCCGATCAAGAGGACGAAGACAAGAAACGAGGAGAACAACAACAACGGCCAATCAAGGGAGAGGAGAAAAGAAAGAGAAAAACTCTTCAGCAAGCTTGCTACGTACAAGTTGCCTTTGCCTACCTTCTCTTTGAGAGTTTTGGTAGACAGAGCTGTGTTACTCCTTCTACCAGCCAAAGAGAAGATCCCTGACGATCCTGACGGTCATCCGGTCACGGAGAACAAGATTCATCTCCACCGCCACTTGAAGAACCCAGCCTTAAACAAAGGGAGGATTCAAGACTCAACATCCTCCCTCCCTTGTAACTGGAAGGAAAACAGTTTTGTTGTAATTTTCATCTGATTCAAGAAAATTTTACAGCGAACGACCTCTTATTTCCTTTTTCTAGCGCGTACAAGAGATGGCGACTCCGCTGGGGACTACATTTGTCACTGATGAGCAAATCGTGGCGCAAGATGACGTCCTTCGTGAGGGAAAGATGGTCGATTCGCTCGTTGTCGAGTTCGACCAGGCGAAATACGAAGAGTTTCTCTCTGCCGGCTCCAAGAGCCCAAAGACCCGCGTCTGCCGCAGGGTCTCGACGGGGAATGCCCCCGAAGCCGATCTGAGGTTCTCTCGGGCGCTGCTGCTGCGCTGCTGTGCCAAGCAAGCAAGATACACGCGCCAACGCCTCTCAGAAGGCCCGCGTGATCTCAGGCACAACTGCCGCTGCGATCAACCGCGCAGCACTGAACACACGCGTCAACGTCTCTCAGGAGACCCGCGTGGTCCAAATCTCTGGTGTTCAGCATCAGGTCATCGTTGGTCACTCTCCACCTCCACGACGCAACCGAAACGCTGAGCGTCGACAGAGGAGACGTGCGCGTCAGCTACTAGTTGGAACCTCTGGTTGTCCGACTGAAGCTGGACGCGACGTACAATCTGGCGCCTTGCCCGCGCCACGTCCAGCACGTGAAGTCCGCGTTTGGCGGCCCAAACGCGAGACTCTTCAAGCTAGGTCCTCTGAAGACCAACTCACCAAACGCCAAGGTGAAGCCTCTGCGCCTCATCAAGCGCGAAAGGCACGCGCCATAGGCGTGGGGCCCAGCAGCCCATCCCTCTCAAACGTTTCTGCCCCGACGCACCGAGCGGCAGCGCGACAATCGCGTCTCGTCCCAACAGAGACGCCAGACGCGCGTCTTACAGCCGTGGCGCGAAAATCGCGTCCCTGAAACCCGCGTCCAGGCTGTACAGCACATGGATGCCTCCTGTCTTCGACGTTGCGAGGTTAATCTCTTCGATCCCCCTCCCGTGGATCTGAGGGATTACTTGACGAAGAAAAGAAGTGCCAATCAGGTCACTTCATCATGTTGCTGCCAACGGCGATCTCTCTATGCTCTCCGAGTGCCGTTGTGGTTCAGGTGTGCACCAGCAGTCTTTAGTTAGACAGCTGACCCTGATTCCCCGTCAGCCAAAAAAGAAGGCGCTCACCACAGAAGGAGAACCTTCTCTGACATTGAGTACCCGGAGCTCACTGCGAATATGACGAGTAGGAGTAAGGGAAAACACCTGCAGTCAGCTCGGATGAGTCTGAACTGAACCGGAAGGGGTGTATCAACACACTCGCACCGGACTGGGGCCATTCCCCCCGATTGATTATAATGCCTTAGCCATGGCATTAAAGTGAATGATTCTCACTCCGCCGTAGCGGAATCACGGGCTTCAAACTCTTCCGTTGAGAAGGAGGCCTCTGCCTACATGATAGGCACCTGAGGAAACGGCTAGACGTTTAGAACAAATCCAGAAGGCACAAATGGATATGATTCTTTCTCAACAGGAATCTATCGACTCCCTCAAGCAGATGCTTGCACAGTTGCTCGAAGACAGGAGGAAATCTCCTCCTAAAAAGACGAAGGGCAAAGGGAAAAAGGGAGAAGCTCATCTTCTGAACCTTCTGAGGAGAGGCCGCGATCTACTTCTAGTTCTTCAAATCCTCGTCACAAGTAAAGGGCGACCAAGACCAGGGAAAGGCTCATGCTAAAAGAATGAGTCAACTGGAGCAACGCCTCGAGGCCCTTACCACCGTAAAGGCCTCCAGAAGCTGGAGTGGTCCGGCCCTATCCTGCTGAATGGACTTGGTCCGTACCCGTCCAAGTTCAAGGCTCCAACCCTTCAAGCATTCGATGGGAAAGGGTCACCCAACCAACACATCTACTACTTTAAATCCCAAACCGGGAATGTAGTAGATAACGATGCTATCCTGGCTCGTCTGTTCATCGGCACCCTGAAAGGGCTGGCCTTTGAATGGTCATGAAGCTCCCAGAAGGTTCTATCAAGAACTGGGGCGATTTGGAGAAGTTTTTCTTAACGCGCTTCTTCGAGGATGACTCGGAGGTCAACATGCCTACCCTTTTGGCTACTAAACAGCGAAAGGGAGAGTCCGTCAAGTCTTTCGTGGAAAGATTTCGAAACGTGGCACTCCGGTGTCCAAGCGGCATGACCAGGTCACTCTGGTGGAAAATGCCGCCACAATCTCCAAACCTCACTCCTTGCTCAAATAGGGGTTGCTGAAAGCCGCACCTGAAGCAATTAGTCCAACAAGGTGAACAGGCTGAGGAGATTGTCGCCCGCGTCAGAGCGGAAGAAGGTAAGCCCATGCCTGAGAGGTCAACAAGGCGTGCGCCAGACACATCCCTCCAAGCCAAAAGGAAGGATACTTGGCAACAGAGACCAAACCTCCTGCTAAACCTCAACTGGTCAAGGAAAGTGGCTCTTCAAGTCAACCACGGGCCACAAACAGTATTCCTTCAAGGATGAACATGTCGATTCACTCTTTAAACTACTCAACAAGAGCAAACCGACTGAAGCTCCCCGAAGCTAGGCGCCCCGAGGAAGTCGGCAAGACCGACAATCCCACTATTGCTTGTACCACAGGATGCTAGGGCACCCTACCAAAAGCTGCTACGTCTTCAAGGATATCCTTCAAGCTCTGATTGACGCGGAGGTGTTAAAGCTCCGACCAGAGCAGAAGAAGGTGACGGCTAATGTGACGTCAGTTCTCCAGTTTGGGAGATAACCCCCAACACCCTCTGGAGTAGTCCCTATCCCAAGAGGAGAGCTGAGAATGGTCAAACACAGACCCTCACCAACAGCAAGAAAAAGGGCTTGGTACCTGTCCCCACACCTCAGGGGGAAATCATGTGGGTCCACCCTGACCTTGTCAATGAACAGCAATGGACTACTGTGACCAACAGGAAATCCAAAGGCAAGGCAAAGGCTTCATCCTGCAATGTGGTGTGTGCCCCTCTCGAGAAGCCGAGACTGATGTTCCCTCGTTAACCGACTCAGAGGAAGAAACAATAGTCTTGGACGCAGAGCCCAACCAACCGATGGCGGGAAGCCTTCGGGAACAGCCGTACTTGAAGCAGTATGGCGAGACGGCGGTAGCCCCTCCACAACCAGCTGTAGAGCCAACCAAGCCCTCCACAAAACAACTTGGGAGAAACAGAAAGAAACTCGGTTTTCTCGAGTTCTTTCGAAAGGTGTAGCGGAAGGATCCACGACACCTTACCGCTTTGATGTCCTGGCTCAACTAGCCAACATCCCGGCACGCATTACCTTGTATGAACTTCTTAGACTATCAAAGTCGACCAGAGAAGCTCTACAAGAGCTTGGCAAATGCTGAGGTCTTCATGACCCAGGTGCCGAAGGAGGAAGATGTAGAGGATTGCCTCCACACCTCCCAAATGCTCCCTGCATTACCTTCACAGGCAGATGATATGCATGTTAAAGGGAAGCATGATCGACCCCTGTACTTCACAGGGTATTATTGGATCGTCTGAGGTGAACCGCATTCAGGTAGATCCAGGGTCCGCGTTGAGCATCATGCCTCG
>JAVJIF010027227.1:0-97995 GCA_038442645.1 Agave tequilana | reverse complement strand
TCCCGGTCCACACCAACCAAATTTCAAAACTGCCTCAGGTGCCCACACAAAGATCAAGCGCACTGGCCGGGATCCTAAAGCAAATGTCACACTGCTTACGTGCTCCTGCACGTGATATCTGATGCACTAATCCCCCAGAGGTGGCACATTCGTAATATCATATTAATCAATTAGTGGCTTATCCGTCACAAAAATTAGGCACGGCAACAACCAAGAGATAAGAGGAGCGGAGTGAAATAAGCGAGCGAGGGAACTAAGAAGGGGGCAATTGTTTTTTTTTTTTTTTTTGGTGCAGTTCAAATTTTTTTTTTTTTTGTTGAGAAATTAGAGAAATGGAGTTCATTTTGGGAAGTTCGAGCTTAGTATCGTCACCATCTCTTTTCTCTCTTGCTGTGTTCTCATCGAAAATTAACGAGGAAGAAGATGAAGAGCTCAGGGTCATGGCTTCTTTCAACAGCGATAGGACTCGAGAGGAAGAGGCAGTTCTTCTTTCAGAAGATCTTTTGTATTTTTGGGCATCTCAGCTCTACCATTCTTGCATCTGAGAGCAATAGCAGCTGAGGATCCAGGCAAAGGTCAGTTCATTGATTCGGTTTCTTGTTGAATCTTGCGTTCTTTTTACTGTAAACTCTATTGTTTTTCTTTTAAATACAGATAAATGTAGGTTCTAATTTTTTGGCTTTCGAGTTTCTGTGTTTTAATCTAATGGGAAGAAGTACTTCAATACTAGTGAAAAATGAAAGTGAAATTGATCATTTTGTCGCAATTTGTGTCTAATCTTAGTCTGTGAAAAATCCCAAATCTCTTATTTGAAACTTTAACTTGAATCTGAAATCATTCATCATTGTGGGTTTCGTCTAGAATACACATTGCAAAACCCTTTTCTGAGTTTTATCTTCTTCCATATGTTTTCAAGAAAACCCGGCTCTTCCATCTTGCTACGGTGAAGCTCCATGTCGTATAAAGCAAAAACACCAGGATAGCGCCAGGGATTTTAAGAAAGTAAGAAACCAACACTGTACTATATTAAAAGATCAAAAAGCAAGTAATTGCATATTAACTAACAAAAAAAATTAGAAAACTAAAATTGCAATGACAATAGTAACTTTGATTATATACTTACTATCTCTTCATGGAATTGGTGACATGAAAGAAAGAAAAATAGTATGATTTTAGCAATAAATGGACTTATCTTTCCGCATCTGTTTGATTTCCATAAGCACGTGGTATTTACTAAGTAATTTCAGTTGACAGCAATGTAAATATGCAAGACTTTAAATTCACCAAAAGGAATACCAATACTTCCCATGTACGAGGGAGGCAATAGCCTATAATGGTTACTGCGCATTAAACTTTGACAAAGATGCTTTGGACCTTTCCTAGTACAATAAATTATTATTTTTCCTTCTCCCACAATGCCAACTGGTTTTTTTGAATACAAAGAATTTAACATGAAATGAAGAAAAGAAAAGAAAGGAAGGATTTAAAAGGTTTTTTTGGTCCTCTTCTTAGAAGGAGCTTCCCTAATGGGCTACAACTCTACCGTTGCCATTCTAGTTAAGCATGCTATTCTCTTCCTCTCACTTCCCTCATTTTAGTAATCATTCAACTTAATCAAGGGGAAGAACTTGGGGGAATTGAGCCCAGTTATATTTCAACCTTGGCTTCTCTTAATACAAAGAGATATATTTTTGAAGAGCCATGGTGTACTAAAGATCTTCACATTTCTCCCAACTTGTAAGGGCTATGAATTGATGAAATTTTTTGCAAGGTTGTTAGCTAAAACCTGCAATCAAAATTGCAATGTGCATGGCCGTGGTACTCGTGCATGAAAATGGTTTGTGTTTTAGGAAAGAAATTCAAATAATATGGTTCGGGCAGTCGGCACGTCATTGAGCATCACAAAGACGTGTGGTTGTCTTATAAGATACATGTATTAGATGAGATGGTAATTTGTAGGGTCTGGAATAGTTGATCAACATTAGTTGTTAAACAAACTTATATAACATGAACTGAAAAATTTAGGAAAGCCTTATTTTGAACATGTTAATGAAGGCGATAGCATGATATATGAAAACTTTGATGGAGGTTGAGAACAAACGTTTTATTCACTTGAGACATTAATACGAGATGAATTTTTAATTGTAGGGGTTAATCTGAGCCATATTTGGCGATTCTTGTTGAATTTGATTATTGGAGTACGTCCTTTCTTAGCACTCTCTCGGATTGTACTTTTTGGAAGTATCACTGCTTGCCTTTTTGCTTTCGAATCCACTTCCCTACAAGCACGATCATCTAACTTCTCTTTGTAAAAGAGTTTTATTGGTATTGTCTTTTATCCTTGACACTTAAAAATGTAGAGATTATCAAACTTAAAGTTGCATGTCTAGATCCTTGTTAGTTAGAATGATTCATATAACTCTTCTTCATATAGAAACACTATGCAGATGTTTATGCCTCATCAATTTTAATGATGTAAGAAGAAGAAAATCTTAAATTTCAACTCTCCCCTCAACCAAAATCCTAAGTATTTTCATAGGCATACCATCCATCTCTATGTTATGATTAATTGTGTTAATATGCATGATTTAATGTAGCTCAGTGTAGACTTACTGCATAATTATTTCTTCTTTGTTAAACTATGCCCATACCTAAATTTGATGTATCGAACAGTTATATTACTAGCTTACATTATTTGAGCTGTTTTTCTTCTCATTCTAGATAATTAGCTGACATGTCATACAATTTGAGACATTATCTTATATTGCATGTTCTTCCTATATAGGGCAGGGCATTCACAATAGTTTTCTACTAGAGATACGGCTTGTTCTCTGTTTATCCTACAAAATTCATGTTTGAATCTGATTTCTTCCAAATTACTCTTCCAACAGCAACTGCAGTAGAATCCCAAGCAAGCAGACTTGCGACCATATTCTTTCTCCACGAAATCGTATAAAGAACCTAAACCTTAAAACTTTTGAACTTCCCCAAGCTCCAACATCAGAAGTACTCATTTGCAGGACACTTTCACTTATGGCAACTTATCACATTAGAATCATGTTTTATTAGGACAAAACACCTTATCTATCTGTGCATGAATAAATTTGACATTTCTTTTGCTTCGTACTTAGATAAGCTACATACTCCTGCAATATTATGTTTTATCCATTTCTATGACTATTAATTTTCAATGCCTGTTCTTCAAACAAACGAACTGCCATATAGATAAATTTGACATTTTATGAGTGTAGGGTTCGATTGGACTCGAGACCAATCTAATATCCCACCCATTTTGAAGGGTAATTAATGGTTAGATCAATGAAAAATTGTTATGCCATATCCTAAGGTTGCATTACTATCTTACATTTATAATTTCTTTGTTTTCATTATTTATTATAGTTCAACCATAAAAAAAGAATATAGAATGATTGTAAATATCTAAATCTAAAACGTGTAAATTGAATCTGTTTCTGAGCTTGAAGTTAAATAAAATGGATAAGGTTAGAGACTTCTAATGTTTATGTGTTTGGATGCGATAAAGATACCCTTAAAGCTTATTGATCTAGATTCAAGTAGAGAAATATCCGTGAAGCTAATTTCTTCCACCCATACTTGAGTGTGTTGTTGCACAATACACAAATGAATTATTCCTTAGCTTATAATGGATACTTTAAGGTGAACCATACTACTTTTTTTATTCAATACTTTCTAAAGACCGTGGATGCTTCAAGCTTCCCATAGTTGTAAAAAGCACCGCTTAAGCCCCCGCTTTTGCTATGTCTGCTTTGGATGCTTTAGCCCGATTCAAATGATTTAGAAGATTTTGACATTGTATTTATCAACTTGTTATATTGATTTTTATATGTTAAACATTAAGATTTAGTGTATTTTTTATTTTCTTTATTAGTTATGAATTTCTTATTTTTAATTTTTTTTCTCTATTCTTTTGTTAAATTTTTTATTTTTTCAAAAATTCTTGATGCCCATTGCCGCTAAAGCCTAAGCCTGCCTAGTGCTTTCCCGCTTTCGCTTTCCACAAGTGGCTTCAACATGTCTAATCTCATACCCATGTCAAATATCGATACATGATATGTGTCAAACATTGAGGAGAAGTATCAATGAGTCCAAATTGTAATTTCTTAAGAACGATGGACAACTTTTGTAATCTTCTTTTCATAATCTTGATGCTATATGTGGGTTCTTTTATTATGGAATGTTTAATTCACAATCTTATTTTGTCATTCTTGGTGTATGGGCATGACATATTTAGTTGTTGTCTATTTGTTTATTTTTTGTTTTTGTTTTGAGTGCTTTAATCTTTTTGGTCTGCATGTAGATTCTTGTGCTTGTGAGAGAGCCCTAGAAGGAATCTGAAAAAATGGTGTCCTCAACATTAACTTTCCTATTTAGCTTATGAAGTTGGTGATCAGTTGTGACTCTCTGTTGAACACTACACGTGGGTTGGTGAGATTGTTGCCATGTTGAGAGTAGAGTTCGTTGCCCATGACTAGGAGTAGGTTAATCAATAGAAATCTCTCTCTCTCTCGCTCTCTCTCTCTCTCTCTCTCTCTCTAAGTACAACATATATTATATCTCTCATGCATGCCGTGCACACACAAAACAACCCCCTCCCACAAACAATAACCATACACACCTGCAGCCCACGCCCACGCCACCCACAAAAAAAGGAACAAAACTCAGCAGACACACGGAAAATTAGAAGCTTTGTTCCATGTAAGCATCGGTTTCAGCAAGAAAGAACAGGAGGGGAAGAGGAATCCTTTTATTATACTTTGAATTAAACAACACGTTCTTTATTAATGTACCACAGACATATTTTGTCATCTTCTAAGGAATTGTATACTTATGTACCTGGTGCATGTATTTGTCCATAGATCTGTCCTTAGTGAACTGTTTGCAGATGTGCGACTTTTGAAGATCTAACTTTTCAACACCTGCATGTAACCACAGTTATCCACTAATTGAAGCCATTCACATATTGTTATGATTGATTGATGCGATATATTATAACATATAACGATTTGTGCATGAAATTTACTCACTTATCAAAGATTTCCCCTTTTTTTCTCTAAGAAGTGAAACCATTGATGTGTTTTATGTCATGCTAAACATGATGGATGGCGGTGGATCTATAATTGTAAGATCTACCATCATTTATATTATGTTTCTTAAGTCTTAACATAGTAACAGGAACATATCACTATTTATTGTGCCTATCCTGCAAATATATTTCCTGTTTGCCTCTAATTTTATGTGGAATTGAATAGTAACATCTCAAACAAACTTGATATGGTGTATCTGAGTGACTGGGTATGCATCAGTAACTTAATACAATACAAATACAAGATTAATTCAGTAGGGGATTATGATTTGCTTCATAGTGATATGTTGTGTAGCCTCCTCTTTTGTTTTCCCTGTCTTTTTTGTGTTCTTTATCAAGTTTCTACTCCTCAGCGAGCCTGCACCGTCTGATTGAGTATTCTACTAGAGCAAATGAGCAATTGCTTAACATCCTTTTCTCATCTTGGCCCTATTTCTCTAGTCTTTCCATCCATGCACTTGTATATTTTCATGTTTATTGCACACATCTTTATGCCTATCATTCAACAATTTTCTTGACTAGGAAATTATCTAGGGGCCACTGCAAAAGTTGAAATTTTATTGACCTGAAAAGTGATATCATTGCATGGTTATCAACAAGACAAGGTGTGACATGCGTCTTATTTTCATGTTATAAAACTTCCCTTTTAAGTTTCTGATCGATGCATCAATCGTTTAACATGCCATAAGCCCCTTTCCAGTTCTTGCTATAGAGCACCTTCGTTAGCTTCTTCTAATTTAAATTTCTTTCATCCAAAGGAATTGAGAGTGAACTGGAAAGTTCAAGCTTTGACATTAAGGTGCTACAAATTAGGCCATATCTTTCTGGATCCCCTTGGAAAATTGTCATTGTCTGTTAACTTGATATATGTTTAACTTAATATATAAGCCTTGTGGACTGTTCTCCCCAAGCTTTTCCTGTTAACAAATCCATTATTCAAGGTTAACACTAGATCATTTGCATATTTTTAATAACACAACTCCCTCGCGAATGTAGTAAGCATGTTCACCTAAGACAGTTGAAGAAATGCGGGCACAGTGGTTTCTAATAGTAGCTAATTGGTACATAGTGTTCTACTGCTACTCATCTCGTGGTTCTCTTGACAATATCAATTCAACCATTTTGCACAAGCCTCCCCCTTCTCATCTATCCCAATCAGTATTTCTTGTTTTTCTTGCTTCTGATAGAGAGGAGGGGAACACTAAATTTTCTCACTCATTCTAATGTTAGATTGTTTACTGCCTCATTTTCAGACAAACCTAGGCTTCTGAATTCTTCTAGCTTTTCTGTATTTATCCATAACTTTTTCCTAATTCCTTCCCCTCTCTTTAACTGCATGAAAGAGTGTGCCACATGCTTTTCTTTTTTAGTTTCTACCTCCTAGTTAACTGGCCCTGTGGAGGACTAAATCTTAGATGTGTCCAGTCTAAAAGTTCACTAAAATTAACCCAACTCAGTTGGAATAATGTTTTTTGCATGATATAACTTATGACACAAATTTTAAGATTATCTTTGATTGAAATGGATATATTCTAGGTTAAGATGCACATGTTACCCATGTATTTTTTAAAGGATAACTTCTGTATAATGTGAAGTTTTAAAAAGCTATAGACATATTACTTTGATTGTGATGTAGAATGGAAAGGTGAAGAAGATCAATAGGGAAAGAAATTAGGGTTTAGGAGTATACATATTAATTTTGGCTTCACCCACCATGGAGATCTCTCTCCCACTCAGCATATTACCATGCGAGAGATTCAATTGTAAAACAAATCAACATGCTTCAACGAAAGGGGTTTAATTCAAATCGTCATAGTCTGAATAAACGACTACAAGTCCCGCCTTATACATGCCTATTCACTGAAGACTTTCTCCATCATAACCGATGTGGGACTAAAATGAAGACAAATAACTAACACAAATAAAGAACTATATAAAGAAACTATAATAGACTCATCTCTATCAATTCTTCTCGGCTTGAAAGCATTCATCTCGGGTGAATGCAGTGATAGCAAATGGCAAGCATGACCGAGTAAAACTGAATCACATCTCGCATGAATCTCCTCAGTTAGGTCAAGGTGGTGGTCGTAGCATCAGTACTAGAGAGTCGCATCGAAACCACAGTAGAGGAGGTGAAGCTGGTCTCCGTGACAGGCTAGTTGCAAATAACGATAGCTCGAGTACAACATAGGTCGCAACTAGAGGTGAATCATCCCTGCTGAAAGCTGAACTGATACCAAGATCTCATGGGACGTCCAACTCATCGGTGATGAAAGCAACCTTCTTCAGAAAATTTAAAGGAACATGTACATCGAACGTGCATCTCTCTCACAACTTCAGGGTGACTTGTAACCATCACCTCAATCTCAACTGCAAACTCTTACAATACATTATATGGACTGCAGAAAATTTATAGTTGTCATTATCATATGTCAACTGTCTAGTGATATTGTCATATGCAACAAGCAAAAGCAATGCAGTAGACACTCTAGTCATGACTTCTAATGAAGCAAAAATGGGACATATAGGATGCCAAGTAGGATATTTAACGAGCTCTGATAACGAGATACTAGATTCATGATACATCTCCAAACGCTCACTAAAAGAGGAAAAGCTAGGAACTACCTTATGGATTATAATAATGAACTCCAAAGGCTGACTAGAAAGAGTATAACTCAGAGTAGTCACTGTAGATTCCACTCCTGACTCACGCTCAACATCACTGGTATCACTGTCACGAGTATGAACATAGGTGGACTTAACCTTGTATGGTTTAAAGTTTCGGTTCTCGGCCGCCGACTCGGCTGGGCACCGAGATGGATCGGTCTCGGCAACTCGTATCGGACTCGAACGATACGCGCAAAATGTTACATAGAACGCTAAAAAATTATGAAAAAATCATGACAAATCGTAAAAACATGTAGACATCAAAATTCATGTATCACATATTCAAACATATCATCTAGCACTCAAACATAAAATGAAAGCATAAATACAGGCGTCGTCGGTAGAAAGATATCAAAATACATGTATAATATAGTAAATTGCACAAAATAATTCATAAGTACTTGCTATATAGTTATTTCTACATTGAATTACGAGGAGGTACAAAATCATAATTATCATCGTCCCTGCTATAAGTATAGAAATCAGGTATATAGTTTTCATAAGGATTAATATGTTTGTGGGTGAGATCCTGTAGGCTGAGATGATTGGTCAGAGGATCCAACATCAGAGTAATATGGCGGTATGGGTTGTGCAATATCAGCTCTATGGTGATAATACCCAAAACCTCGATATTCAGTGCTGCTAGTAGAATATTCACCAATACTAGAATAATCAGTGCTAGAATATTGACTAGATGTTAAACCCAACCCTATAAATGACTTCAAGACTATGATGACCATGTGAGTAGTTATCATGTCCACTCGAATAATCATTATTAGAACTGAAATCAAACCAACGATCCAAATGCCTACGCTGTTGCGAAATCCCCGCTCGAGCTCCATAATCTGTATCTCGTGTGGTATAATATTTTGAATCCCATGTCATAGCACCACTCGTTGGCTTCCACCAACACCATGAGTCTCTTCATCATTACCACCATCACCTTTATAACCGCCGTCATCATCATCACCACCGTCACCGCCATTACCACCGTCATCATCACCGCCATCACCATCGTCGTCGTCATCACCGCCATTTGTCACTACGACGAATACCTTCATCCAACCAACCTAAGTCATCTGGTGGTAACATCGGGGTTCTCTCTCCCGAATTCACTCATCCAAATATCATCATTGAAAATATTGTTCAGATAATTGGGTTGTAATAATCATCAGTATCGTTTATGCATGTCAAGTTTCTTACTCGCAACCGCATATTGTAATGCACAAATACTAGTTTATGTAACTTGTTCATTGCCAACCGGTTACGCAATTTGTATGAATCAGCGACCACGTGCTCCAATTTCTTTCACAACCCGATTTAGAACATTGATGGCAAATTTCTGCAGATTGGAGCTTCTTCGCCATAATAATCCACTATCAGCTGGAAGAGATTGTTGCATTGCTCTTTAGTCAGTGAGCTTTCAAATTCTTCAATTCCATTTACAGATAATTTATCTGTGAGAATACACATCATAAGTGTTAATATTTGCATAACATTATATCAATGAAATAAATAAATTATTATTAGCTCATTAATAGCTCTGCTTGTTATTCAAATCCGGCTCCAATCTTTTAATGATCTTTTTAAATCCATTTCTCACTTCTGGATGTGCAGAAAAGTTTTTTGAATATTAGAGTGCTGGATTTAAAAAATATGCTTTCAATAATGTAAACACATGATTGTTATGATATGACGGTTTCAATTTCTAATCAATAAATATGATTTCTAGGCAAATGAATTACCAGCAGCATGCAAGTGTCTATGCAATTGTCCCTCCCATCTTCTATCAATGATATCCCAATACTTCTTCCAGTTCTTATTTGATACTTTATAGCCAATTTTGCTCTATCTATAGCTTTATATATAATAGATAATGTAGGTTTCTTGTCCTGATCCACTATCTTCAAGACTCTAACAAGATGATCCATAATGTTTTGGACTTCTCTTGCCTTCTTCCAAAACCGGCCAGTCAGAATGAGATTAAAAATCTTATTTCGCACACTTCTTCTACTCCTCCTTGTTGAATTCACGCCATTCGGTAGTCGTACACATTCTTTTCAAATCGCTCATAGCGAATAAGGCTTTCAATAGAATAAACCGATGGCAAACTGTATTATACTGGTCTCAACAAATCTCTTTCTGGTAAATAGCTTCATTAAATTCACCACTTGAGGCTATTGTAAATGAATGATGTGATAATCTTAGCATCATCTAATATCTTCTTGACTGATTTCACAGAGCCAATATCTTCAAGCATCAAATCAGTACAATGTGCTGCACAGGGAGATCAAAACAAAATGTTTCTCTTCTCCATGAACATGTGACCAGCTGCTTTGAAACTTGCCTCATTGTCTGTTACAATTTGCACGATATTTCTTCACCAATTTCATCAACAACTTTATCCATTAGCGATAATATATAATCAGCAGTCTTCGAGATATTAGTAATATGAACAAAAGTATGGTAGATCATGCTTCTATCACAATAAATCATGAAATTAATAATAGGCTTTCTATTCCGGGAACTCCAGCCATCACACATGATCGTGCAACTATACTGCGGCCATTTTGTTCTATTGAAGCAATATATACTTCAATTTCTTTCATTTTCTCCTCTAAATAAAGATTGCCAATCTGGTACCTTGTAGGGCCTTTACACCTGGGCCGCTCCACAATAGTATTAATCATGACTTGGTAGTAAGGACCACTATCAGCTGTATGAATGGTATTGCATTGTAGTGAAAGAATTTCGCCATGGATTTTTTAACCTTTTTAATATTCTCAGTTGAGAACATGCTTTGATTGATTCTGTTTTGTTGGGAACATGTAAGGATCAATACCACAAGTTGAAATTTCAGCTTCTCTCGTAGTCATACTCTGACACAACCTACGGTTAACCCCGATCCTGAAGCTGCGAACTACTTGCCATCAATATCTCTTGTATGACCTTCTGCCGATCTCCAAGTCATTTCACGACTTTCTTTCATAGCTGTTTTAGTTGTCTTCTTTCAACTCCTTTTTAAACCATCAACTTCTTCAATTCATTATCGGAATTTTCATCAGTCACATCATAAAAATCTTCCTCACTTAAAGATTTCATAAGTCGCTCTTCCTTAGATTTTATGGCCGCTCTTTCTTTGCTACCTTTAGAAAGATGTTCATTATTTAAGATACCTCTTTTGGTACTCGCAAACATCCTTCCACCTGACCGGATACATGTGCTATATATTGCTTCAATCAGTGATACCACTATGGACTTGTTTCCCATAATAATTACACTTCACAAGTTTTCTACTCCACCAATAGGGGTACCATGTTTCCATCCATATCGCGTTGCTTTGGAACCACACTGAAATTTAAAAAATTATCTATTAAATTAAATTAAAACTAAAAAGTAACTAAATTAAAAAATTAAAAACAAATTAAATTAAACTAAATTAAATTAAACTAAACTAGTTTATACTAGATTAAACTAAACTAACTTAAAACTTTAATAAAATTATTAAATTACATAACTTAATTATAATTACAAAATTATATTAAATTAACCTAAATTAAGTTTAACTAAACTAAACTAAGAAAACATGGAGATTGAGAAGAGAGGGAGAGAGAGGACTGAGAGAGAGAGGGACAGAGGAGAGACGCAGAAGGGGAGAGAGAGGAACAGAGGGGAAAGAGAGAGGGACAGAGGGGAGAGGGGGACTGAGGGAGAGAGAGGGACAGAGGGGAGAGGGGACTTAGGAGACGCAGAGGGACAGAGGGAGACAGAGATCGACGAAGAGAGAGGGAGAGAGATCGACGGAGAGAGAGACACAGAGAGAGAGGGACGGAGAAGAGAAAGAGGGGGAGAGAGAGATAGACGAAGAATAGAGGGAGGAGAGGGACAGAGAGAGACGCAGAGGTCGACGGGGAGAGAGTGGGGGAGAGAGAGACGGAGACAGAGAGGGACAGAGATATCGTGAAAGAGAGAGAGGAGAGAAAGGGAGAGAGATCGGCGGAGGAGAGGGAGACGCAGAGGGAGAGAGGGAGAGATCGAGAGGAGAGAGAAAGGGAGAGAGATCGATGGAGAAAGAGACGCAGAGGAAGGAGAAGGAGAGAGATCGACGGAGAGAGAAACGCAGAGGGAGAGAGGGAAGGTACCTGCGAGGCAGCGTGAGGGCACGGCGACGACGACGGATCGACGGGAGAGAGGGAATTTTTTTCTTCGCACGCAGAGAGGGGGAGAGATCAACGGAGAGAGATGGCGACTCCTCTCTCTCCCCCTTTATGTTCGTGAATCACGGGCGCTGAGTCGACCAGGATCGATTCCGACTCGGAGCCAACTCGGTCAACTCGGCCGAGTCGCTGAAGACTCGGCCGAGTTGACCGAGTCGGCTCCGAGTCGTGACTGATCCGGATCGACTCGGCGCCGCCCTTCGACTCGGGGCCCCGGGTCGTATCCGACTCGACCGAGTCCTCATTCTCTGTAACCTCGGGAGAAACAAAGATCAGCCATCAGTTCGTCAACGTGTCGACTCTCACTTAGTGATTCTATTCTTTTCAACACGGAATTATAATCTTGAGTTAGGTGAGTATTTGATCAAGCTTTTCGTCTAAAAGATGCTGCCTATAATACTCGGGAAGATATTATCTTAAGTCTGCTTTTCATCTCCTTCCAAGATTTTATGAAAATTCTGCGCCTCGTGCAATCTCTCTTTACAGATGTCTAATATGTTCTAGCTGACCCCATTCATCTTATCCTAGCAAATCAGACTCTGCACTGTTCAGATATCATGTACCGGTTAAAGTAATAGTCCAGATTAGCTAATCAGTCACTAAAAGCCCGAGGTTGAGGAAGCGCGTCGATGTGGAATCATCTATTATGGTTTTGCAAGTAAGGTCATCATCGTCATCCTAAAGTCTATAGGTACTCATATGCACTAGTGAGAGGCTGATATAGATTAACATGTTGGATGCTTAACACAAGACATGCACACACAAACAAGCGATGTAATTGAGAAACCTGGATTCAAACAAAATTATATGCATGCACTAAATAAATAACAAAATTTTCTAAAAGTTCAAAGTCCAAATGCATGGATGCAATCCTAAAATGATGATAAAGTGACAACACACATACAATCACTAGATGAAAGCAAGTAACAATTCAACTAGCAAATTCTAATTGTAATAGCAATCACAAATAGTTAGCAATTGACAATAAAGTTCAAGTAGGAGTCACCTGAGGAGTGAGTGGTTCACGCTCAAATACAAAATTCCTTTAAGATCCCTCGAGGAATATCCACACCAAGAGTGAAAATCATCCACGAGAGTCCTGGAAAGCAGTAATACGAGCTGGGAGAAGATTGCCTCGAAAACGGCTCGAATCGAGCCTGAATAGGCTCAACAACTGTTGTGTTTCTTCTGGATTGAGCTGGCTCAGTCGAGTCAACTCGGTTGAGTTGACTCAGTCGTTAAATCGACTCTGGCTCAATCTCGAACTAAGTTTGAGACTCAGTGAGTTGGCTCTGGCTTGGCTCAGTGGGCAACTCGGTTTAATGGAGCGGGTCCGGGTTAGTTGGATCCGACCTGATATGAACCCACAACTTAAGTTAATTGTTGGGTCAGACTCGTTCTTATCGGATCTCAAGGTTAGATCCGATTAAAATGAGATCTGATCCCAACTGATCTGGTTCGATCGTGACGGCGGCGGAAGGGATCTGGCGACGGAGAGAGACGACGAAGCTCTGGAACCCCGAGGATGTCGGTCGAGGTTTGGGAGGAAGATTGGAGCGCAGTGTCGTCAACAAAGTGGCTCAGTGAGGACGACGACGACGATAGAGGACTCAATGAGAACGCGGTGACTTAGCGAGGGCGCAGTGGTGTCGTGGTGACGACGATGGAGTCGAGGTGAAGATCTGGTGACGAGGACGTTGTCGGGTGATGGTGCGAGTCTGAGGAGAAAAACCTGTGGCGGCGGGAGGCGGCGACAGTCTTAGGAACTAGGGTTAGGGTTTTGTGGGAAGGGAGGAAGGGGATGAACATGTTCTTTTTCTTTTCTTTTTTGATTTTTTCAGTTTTTTTTGATTTTTTCTTGATTTTTCCTTTTTTTTGGCAACTAAAGAAGATAAGGGGGGGGGGGAGGAGTATCTAGGGTTTTGTGAAACTAGAGTTTTTAGAATTTTGTGGAAGTGGAGGCTAGGGTTTTGTAGAGAAGGAGGTTAGGGTTTTTGGGAAAGAATTTTTTTTGTGGAGGAAGAAAAGAGCGGGATTTTGCTTTGATGCCAATTTGATGTAGAACGATAAGGGGAAGAAGATTAAGTGAAAAGAAATTAGGATTTAGGAGAATATAGATTAATTTTGGTTTTATCACCCTGGAGATTTCTCTCCCACTCAGCACATCATCATAGAAGAGATTCAATTTGTAAAGCAAATCAACATGCTTTAACAAAAGGGGTTAACTCAAATCATCATAATCTGAATAAATAACTATGTCCCGGCCTTATGTAGGCCCATACACTGTAGACTTTTCCCATCATAACCGATGTGGGACTAAAATAAAGACTAAAACAACTAACACAAATAAAAAACTAAATAAAGAAACTACAATAGACTGATCCCCATCAGATCAGCATCTGTTGCTTCATTTACTCAAAAGGCATAATCTGGAATAAGCTACAATGACCATTTTTTGTCAAATCTGTCAGTTTAGGTTATTGCAATGTTTTCTTTGAATCGTTTTTTTTTTTACAAAAATATTTCAGAGAAGAAAGATACAAGGAAGCAAGATGAACAAGAACCTGAAGTAATAATGTCAAAGAAGAAAGACACAGAGAAGCAAGAGGAAAAAGAACCTATACTAGCAGAGCATGAAATGTCATCCCCAAAGCTTATCCAATCTGAGGTGGGTTTATTGTTCCTCCTTGTTTTTCATGATCATATTTGACCAAATTATTAAATATTACTGTTTGTATACCGCTATGCTTTTAAATGCTAAACTGTATAGCATTTGCTACAGCAAGTTCCTGTGCAAGAAGTCCGTGGAAGTCCATTTGTATCTCTCTTCAATGTGCTTGGAATAATTGCAGCAGGTGTGCTTGGTGCATATATGCAACATCTCAGAAGGAAAAGGCAGCTATGGAGACGACTATCGAATCTGTAAACAATCTTAGAACCTGGAATACAGATAGCTTATCATGGTTTCTGCTGGCATTCAATGATGTTGATTATTTATCATAGCTTTTATACTTAGTATAAGCATATGACACAGTCAACAGTCAACACTCACATTAATATCAGACACAAAATTAGAAATGTCATCCTGCACATATGTGATGATTTTTTTATGAATATGATAACCTTCAGAGGCTGACCTTCTAGTAAGTAAATTATGTTTCAAGAGGTGGATTCTCCATTACATTGCCACTTCCTAGATGTGTTGCAGTAGGTATATCATTGTATTCTACAAATGAAAGAAGGAAAAGTGGAAAAGAGGAAGAGATGGATAATACAGAAAGATGGGAAATAGAGGAAGTGAGAAGAAAAACAATGAGAACGGAACAGTTATCTATGCAAGATATATGAAAAGGAAAACTATTTTCAATCTCTTCAACAATCTCCTGTACATAGAAGTTGCCCTCTTGTTTATATGGAAATATGGACATCACCAACAAATGAATCCTTCTGGGTTTCAAACTTCCAATTTATACCCTTTTCTTATTTTATATTGAAATTATACTTAGCAATAAAGAAAAAGGAAAAAATAAATTAGAGGAGACATACCATAAAAAGATTAACTAAGGATATCTTAACCTTTATCCAGCTGTCTCATCCACAAGTTATGGACTATTTGAGTTGTAATTATGCTGGAATATATAAAAGGAGCGCCAATGGTTTAAGGGAGATCATTTGAAGTCAATTGGAGCTCACTTAAACCACTTGATAAGTTGGTAAATAACCAAAATGTATACTTGTGCAAATTAACATGTTGCACTTGTATATGAATTCCAGTGATGGATGCAAGCACCATGTTGTTGTCGACTTGATAATACTCCAAGTGTCTTGCATGGGGAAGTCAAGAAAATGAGTCCTGATTCAACTGTTTCTTCTTCAACGCAGAAGTTGGAAACAGTACCTCTGTCATCAAGAAAATCTGGTGTACAAAATATAGTGTGACTAGAGTGTACTCTGCTAGTTGCTTTCCCAGTTATGTGAGGGGGAGATGTAAATTTCAAATGAAATAAGTGGAAAGAAACATGTTGATTGTTTTGTTTCTATCACTAGATTTATTTCTTAATGCAGAATGATATTACAACTGTTTTCTGACAGGTTGTATTATAAACGTGTTTCTCTCTCTTTGATGTGACTTGAATTGCAGATGAAGATAAAGTTGTCTGAAAAGGATGCAGCTGCAGCTTTGCTGAAAGAGAACTTTGAGAAAAGCTTACTGAAGGAACAGGAAGAACGAAAGAAACAAGTTGGAAAGTTAGAGGAGGAGGGAGCTTCTTTGTCAAGTCAGATAAGCTCCGCAAATGGGACAATAGCAGCCTTAGGGCGAGAAATACAAAGTGAGAAAAAACTAGTTGAGGAGCTTAAATCACAAATGCACCAACTTGAGAGTGCTATTGTACAAGTTGGGGAAGATAAAAATCAGCTTGAAGCCAAACTTAAAGAAAAGACTGATACAGTTGATATCCTACAAGATAGAGTTAGTCTGCTTGCTTCGGAGATAAATGACAAGGAGAAGAACAATCAGAATCTCAACTCCTTGCTTGCCGAGAAGGACTCAGAATTGAAGACCTTGAGCTGCATCATTGATCAAACTAGAATAGATCTTTCGGAAGCCAACTCCACTGTGGAACAGATGAAGCAGGAACTCCTTAAATCAAGAGAAGATGTACATTCAAAGGATGCGTCAATTGACCGCTTGCATACAGAAATCGAATTACTGAAGACAGAAAAGAATGACTCTGATAAAAAGTTCCATGACCTTACAAAAGAGTATGATGCTTTGAAGTCCTCTAGTGACCAAAGAAGAGCCCTTGATTCTGAGCTCTTATCCAAGAAAGATGAGCAACTTCATCTGCTAGAAGAAAAGCTTGGGCTCGCATTGAGCAAAGTTAGCCACAACCAGACGGCTATTTCTGAGTTAATGAAAGAAAGGGATGATCTCAAAATATTGCTGGAAACAGAAGTGAACAGCATTAAGACGTTGAGAAATGAGCTTCAGGCCACCAATGAAGCACTAGAATCATCTAAGTTTGAGGCTTCTAATCTGGCCAAAGAATTAAAGGATACCAGAAAATCGTATGAAGAACTCGTATCTGAAGGCTT
This sequence comes from Agave tequilana, assembly GCA_038442645.1. Lineage (NCBI taxonomy): Eukaryota > Viridiplantae > Streptophyta > Magnoliopsida > Asparagales > Asparagaceae > Agave > Agave tequilana. The sequence continues at coordinate 80,892 of JAVJIF010027227.1, read as the reverse complement.
GAAGCTTCAGGATGAGTTTCAGAAGGCAAATGAATTATTAAATAGCAACCTGGAAGAGGCTAAATCTTCTTCAAAATCACTTTCTCAGGAGCTTAGCTCAATCAAGGAGGCCCTCAAGAGAACAGAAGAAGAACTTGGTGTTGCATCCAATGATCTGAAAAGTGCCATGAAAGACAGGGAGAGCTTAAAAAGGGAACTGCTAGATATCTATTCTAAATTGGAAACCACGTCACAAGAGTTGAAAGAAGAAAGAACAGTAGTTGCCACTTTGAACAGAGAACTGGAGGTGCTAGGAAATCAAATGCTAAAAGATTCTGGAGCACGAAGAGCTCTCGAAGCAGATTTGGATGAGGCTACTAAATCACTAGACGAGATGAATAAGAGTGCATTATTGCTTTCAAAGGAACTGGAAACTGCTAATTCCAGAGCTGCCAGCCTTGAATCAGAGAAGGATATGCTGTTTCACTCTGTTATCGAGCAAAGGAATATTGCAAAAGAAGCACAGGAGAACATTGAGGATGCACAGAATCTCATTACTAGGCTTGGAAGTGAGAGAGAGAGTCTAGAAAAAAGGAGTAGAAAACTTGAAGAGGAATTGGCTTCAGCAAAGGGTGAGATATTGCGATTGAGGAGGCAGATTAGCATGAGCAGGGAGTCTGTTGATGGACAAAATCCTAAACCCAATGATGTCGCGGCTGGCACTCCTGCTGTGAAAAAGGCAGCAAGTAGGAGAAGAAAGAGAAGCTCGTCGTCTGAACATCATGACAACAGTCAAGATCACATAATGTGAATCCATTATTGACTTGGTTCCAAGTGTTTGCATATGCAAGTAAATCCTGGCCTAATTTCAATTTCTAGTTCTAAATTTTCTGGATGACTTTGAAATGTGCAAGGAAGGGTCACCGAGCTGCAACAAGCTTCGAAGCTACTTTTTGTACTGTATCGATCTGATATTGAGCTCTGAAAAGATACAGAATTCTCCTTTTTGTAATTTTGCCTTATGTTTTGTTTGTACATTTTGTTATGGCATCAAACATTGTGACTAAGGGCCTGATTGGGTAACGGAAGAGAGAGGCAAACAACAACAACAACAACAACTAAGCCATTTGTCCCAAGTATTGGGGTATGTTACATGAACCGAAAGAGAATTACGCTGGATCGGGCACATGGATTAGCTTTCTCCACTCATTCCTATCGAGCAACATGCTTTCACTAAGACCTTTAGCCTCATATCTTGTTGTATTACCTCCATCTATGTTTTCTTCGGTCTTCCCTGCGCTCTTTTAACTTGCTCTAAATTGATATGTTCTACTCGCCGGACTGGCGCATCTGTAGGTGTACGTCGGACATGACCAAACCATCGTAGACGATTTTCTCTCATCTTCTCTTTATAGAGGTTACACCTATCTTAGTACGAATATCCTCATTTCTCACCTTATCTCTCCGCGTGTTACCACACATCCAACGAAGCATGCATATCTCTGCTACACTTATCTTCTGGGCATGATATCTCTTTATATCCCAACATTCTGTGCCATATAACAAAGTTGGCCTAATAGCAATCCGATAAAACTTTTCCTTCAACCATTATGGAATGTTACAATCACATAAAACTCCTATTGCGCTCCTCCATTTCAACCAACCGGCTTGAATCCTATGGTTGATATCACTATCAATCTCCCCATCCTTTTGGATAATAGAACCCAAGTGCTTAAAATGACTGCTCATCGGTATTTCTTATTCATCTAGTCTCACAATACTATAATATCAGATTCCCTGTTTACTGAATTTACACTCTATATACTCTGTTTTGACCCTACTTAATCTAACATCTCGAGATTCTAGAGTTTGCCTCCATAACTCCAATTTGGCATTTATCCCAACTCTCGTCTTATCGACTAGGATAATATCATCAGCAAATAGCATGCACCACGATATCTCATCCTGAATAACTCTAGTAAGCTCATCCATCACTATAGCAAATAAGAATGGACTCAATGCAGATCCTTAATGCAATTCAATTGTGATAGAAAAATCACTTGTTATGCCTTCACAAGTTCTGACATTTGCCACTATTCCATCGTTCGTACCCTTGATTGTGTCAATATATTTGATAGGGACTCCCTTTTTCATCAATGTCCACCATAATACCTCTCTTGGCACCTTATCATAAGCTTTTTCTAAATCAATAAAGACCATATGTAAATTTCTCTTCCTTTCTCGAAATTGCTCTAGAAGTTGACGAAGTAAATGAATAGCCTCTGTCGTCGATCGTCCCAGCGTGAACCCAAACTGATTCTCTGATATTGTAACATTCTGCCTTAACCTGTGTTCAATTACCCTTTCCTAAAACTTCATGGTGTGACACATGAGTTTTATTCTACGATATTTTGAACAACTCTGGATATCACCCTTGTTCTTATATAGAGGTACTAAGATACTCTTTCTCCACTCATTTGGCATCTTTTTAGTTAGCCAGATCTTGTTAAAGAGATTGTTAGCTATCTCACGCCCACCTCTCCCTAAGCATCTCCATATCTCAATAGGAATTCCATCGGGCTAATAGCTTTCCTTGACTTCATCCTCTTCAAGGCCTCTTTAACTTCAGATTCTCTAATTCTGTGCATATAATTATGGTTCATATCCTGACACTGAATGGTAAGGTCATCCAAGTCTTGAGTAGAACTACCATTGAACAATTTGTCAAAATACTCTCTCCATCTTTCTTTAATTTCTTCATCTCGAACTAAAACCTTCTGATTCTCATCTTTGACACACCTCACAGTACATAAGTCTCTAGCCTTTCTCTCCCTTATTCGAGCAATTTTATATATATCCTTTTCAACCTCTTTGGTGTCCAACTTCTCATATACTTCTTTGTACACTTTAGCTCTTACATTCTGAACAGCTTTCTTAGCCTCCTTCTTGGCTATCTTATACCTCTCAAAACTTACTCCATCACAATTTTCTTCAAATCTCTATAAGAGTCTCGTTTAATCTTAATGACAGCTTTTATCTCTTCATTCCACCATGACGTGTCCTTACATGGAAGAGTACCACCCCGTGACTCACCAAGTACATCTTTAGCTACTCTTTTAATGCAGCTAGCAATTTTATTCCATGTTGTATTGGGATCATCTTGGGCTTTCCAATCTGCTTCATGTACTGTTCGATTTACAAAAACTCCTTGGTTACCTTCTTGTAGCCGCCACCACTTAATCTTAGGATTTAACTTACATTTAGTCTTTCTAAATCTCATTCTAATCCGGACATTTAAAATTAAGAGTCTATGTTGGGTTACTACACTCTCACCGGTACTACCTTACAACCCATACAACAACCTCTATCTACTTTTCTAGTTAAAAAGAAATCTATTTGGCTCGCACTTGATCAACTTCTAAAGGTGATCAAGTAAGACTCTCTCTTCCTAAACCAAGTATACGCTAAGATCAAATCATATGACAAAGTAAAATCTAAAATCGAGTTACCTGGTTCATTTCTTTTCCCAAAACCAAATCCTTCATGTACACTATCAAACCCATAATGACTAGTTCCTACATGCCCATTGAGGTCACCGCCTATGAAAAGCTTTTCTCTACTGGGTATGCCTTGCACAATCTCATCTAAATCCTCCCAAAATTGACGCTTACTTGACTCATCAAGTCCTACTTGTGGTGCATAGACACTAATAACATTAAAAATCTCCCCACTTAAAATAAGTTTAACTAGTAAAATCCTATCACCCTTTCTCCTAACCTCCATTACATCCTCAAGCAATTGTTTATTTATGATCACACCACCCTATTACGATTTCTATCTCTACCAGTATACCAAAGTTTATAACCCCAAGGCTCTATAATTCTACCTTTTTCACCTACCCACTTAGTTTCTTACACACACAAAATACTAACATTCCGTCTAACCATAGCATCAACTAACTCTGCTAATCTACCTATAAGAGAACTTATGTTCCATGATGCTAACCTAATCCTATATTCATGAGCTACTTTTTTTACCCTCACCCGTTCATAAAAGTGTGAGAACCCTTACTCATTTGATACCACATCCGGGCGCCGATGTGGCGCGTCGTTTCTGAACGACGACCTAACAACCCTTGCCTACTTTTCACTACACCCGGGCTCCGATGTAGCGCGTCGCTCAGTAGTGGACGCCTCAACGAAATTTAGTTCTTGGTTCATGTTCATAGTATGTGACAATGTTTTACGTTGGCTGTCACAGGCCTACCACAACCCTCCTCCTTTATCCTGACTTGGGACAAGCAGTGAACAGGACACTGGCTGAGTTGTAACGGAAGAGAGAGGAAGAGAGGAAAAGATGAAGGAAGAGAAAATGAATAGGGGAATACTTCTCCTCTTCTTTAACTTTTGTTTGGTTGGGGGAAGAAAGGAAGAAGTGGGAGAGAAATTAAAAAAAAAATCTGGCCTGATTCCCTCTCTCCTCTCCCGTGTCTCTATCTCACCTAAACCTGAGAGCCGAGCCTTTCTTCCAGCGGATTTTTGAGGGGAAGAAACTCTCTCTTTTTCGCTGACTGGGATTGTAAGGTGCACGAATCGATCTGACAACTAATCAATATCACCGATTTAATTGGCCAAGTCTGTGAATATCAGGTGGGAGGTTTTCTTTTCAGTAGAACGTTCCTTAATTACAAAACCACCTTTCAGTTACCTTCCTTAATTAAACACCAATTAGTCTAGTATTAGTCAGTCTCAATATACTGTAATATTTATGAGCATAAATATTTGAGTATAACCCTTGTATAAAGAATGTTAATTTACTTATACAATAATTAGAGTGAGGTACACATGTAACGAATCTCCTTAAGACAATTACGTCTCCCGCTTCGATGCTAACGTGTTACTGAACGCTGGTCTCACAAGATACAATACTCCTTCAAGGTATTTGGATAGCACTACCAAATCACCGTACAGTCGAACCGTACTTAATCAGTACCTTCACAGGATTTCAAAGCAGCAGGACGAAACAAATTTCGGGGAGAAATTTGTCTTAACTTTGGAGGATTATTCACTGGAGAGAAAGGATGGAGAGAAGAATTAATGTCTTAGGAAGACAAAGATTCATATAACAATTCTGTTTAAGATTTTGTTGAATTTTCAGTCTCAATATACTGTAATATCTATGAGCATAAATATTTCAGTATAACCCTTACATAAAGAATGTTAGTTCATTTATACAACAATTGGAGTGAGGTATGCATGTAGCGAATCTCCTTAAGACAATTACGTCTCCCGCTTCGGTGCTAACGGGTTACTGAACGCTGGTCTCGTAAGATATAACACTCCTTCACGGTATTTAGATAGCACTACCAAGTCACCGTGCGGTCGAACCGTAGTTAATCAGTACCTTCACAGGATTTCAAAGTAGCAGGACGAAGACAAATTTCAGGGAGAATATTTGTCTAAACTTTGGAGGATTATCCACTGGAGAGAAAGGAGAGAGAGAATAATTAATGTCTTAGGAAAATAGAGATTCAGACAACAATTCTATTTAAGAATCTGTTGAATTTTCTAAGCCTTCTTTCAGAAGGCATCTTTTTCTTCAATTTTTTTCACAAAAATCAGATCTTTTAGACTGAAACCCTTTTCAGCATTGAATTCTGTAAGAGTAAGAGAAAAGGAATTGTTTTTCGCTGTATTTTAATCCACGGAGAGGAGCGCTAGGAAGGGCAGAACTGTCCAGGGACAGTTGCGACTGTTCCTGTTTGAACCGTTGCAACTGTTCTAGCGCAGCGCGAGGGTAATAGAGTAGGTCAGGTCGAGACCCGCTATAGCACAAAAACCATGTGGCCTGGTTCAAAAAGAACGGGGCCGGGTTGCACCTGCACTCGCACCTACGCCCATGACCCGTGACTCGGCCTTGGCGCCGGGCCAGTAGCGATGGCGCGCGCGTGTGGGCATGATTTCTCCCAATTGCGCGCGAGAACTCCAAGTACCCAAAAGACACGCTCTTTGTTCCAATTTTTCTCTATTTATACACTTCAATTATCTATCCCATATCTAATGTGGGACTAAATGTTTTTAGCTACATTTAGTCCCCTTTAGCTTTTGAATTAGGCAAACTTTAGACTTGAATATCTCATTCATTTTAAAACGGAATTAAACATATAAATATACCACGTTCATCCTCAATGGAAGGAGAACACACTCCAACCATTATCGGTTGACTCTATCAACAGATCTCACCTTAATTCAGCTCAAAGATTCATATTTTAATTCTTCATTTTTCCCAACCAGGATCCACATGGCCCGCCAGTTGGAGGAAGACTCCAGCAAACAAACAAGAGGGGAGAAAGGAGCTAGCCACGTGTCAGGAGCTCATTGGCTTGCTCCCCTCTCTTTCCCTCTCTTCCTCCAAAACAATCAGGCCCTAATGTGATTGGCACAATTTTACAGTGCTTTGATAGAGCTTGAAATGGTAAAGAGCATGTCATTACTAGGCCAATTGCCAACTGAAAAGTTGAAATACCTTCTCCTGATTATTTGTTACTATTGTATCATTTACACAAGTAAGCAATTCCTACTGTTACTATTTTTCTTTTGAATTGGGAGTTTCTATATTGATGAACTCTTGATTGCTTGCTTCTTAACAATGTGTATCCTCCCTTCACTTTTCTGAGTTAATGATACATGCACATAAAGAGTTCTTTCAGGGACAATTGGCATCTAGTAATGCTAAATTCAGGTTTTCATGCTTTCACCACTTGTTTGCATATAAGGATGTTTGGTTGTCTGTTCTACTCTCCAATAATGTGGTTGATGTGTGGTTTCTGTCTCAGGTGATGAGCCAAAAAAGGAGGGGAAAATCAAGAACATCTTTTTTTTGATGTTATGTATTCCTACTAATTAATGTCCATATCTCTTTCAGGTTGATGTACAAACGCACTTGCGATACCATTATCAGTCAATGTTAGCTTAGCTGGTAAGATTTGTAAATTTATATTATACAAGCATCATACGAAACAATCATGTGATACAATTTTGTTATTCATATGCATTAAGCTTAGGAATTAATCATCAGTCCTAGACTTTTTTTTTTGTCCTATATTCAAAACTGATCGAAGGGAGAATTTCTCCCGTGACTCTTATAAAAATTTTGTCGGTTTGTTCGTCCGTCCGTCTTCATCCGTGAGAGAGAGAGCAGTAAAAGAGCGACATACCCTAAAAGGCCAGTTGTTGTCCTTCAAATTTTTCTAGAGTTAAGAAAACATGTAAGGAAAAGAGAAAAATATAATAAAATTGCTATAGCGAAGTGCATTCAACTTTGAGGCACCTATAAAGCCAAAAGTCAGACCAAATTTATTTCCCTTTAGGTTTGCATGATGCAGATGGATATGGAAATTTATACTTTTACAGATTAGGTTTTTAGTTTTTAATTTTTAAATGAAGGGAAATTACTCCATTTATTACCGGGACTTCACAGGTTTTGAGACATGGGAATAGCACTATGCAAGGCACGTGCCCTACCTGAGTTTTTTGAAAAAATTCCTTCATATGTGAAATTTATTTATACTTTACAACTACAACCCCACCCCTACCCCCACCCCCCAGCGAGCTGGCTCTACTCGAGTTCAGCTTGTTTACATTTCGAGCTTCGAATGTTCCGATCATGTAGCCAGAAAATATAAAAGAACCAAAATCCATGGCAGTCAATTTTACTATTGTGAATTTCATTCAGCTTGATGTTGATTAGCAAGAACATTATTTTCACTGTTTATAAAAAATAAAAGTATGTCCTTAAGAATGAAAAGAGAATTATGTAAAAATTGAAGAACAATTACATTCATAATAATTCTGTTCTTAATCAATACATGCTCATAGTTATATTTGTGATTGATAGAATGTTCATGTGTTCATAATCATGCTTGTGAGAAATGTAGGCAAAAAACATAAACTTAAATTCTCTCAGTCCTATTTATTTTATGAATATCTCATACATTGTGTGTGTCGAGCTTATTCGAACCAAACTTGAGCGAGGAGGCATAGATTGTTTTCGGCTCCTTTATAAGCTCCAGCTCGATATTGAGCTTGAGCTCGGCTCGTTTATTAGTCGAGCGAGCCAGAATCGAGTTGAAACCGAATTGTTCACGAGTGGCTCGTTTTTTCAAGCTTTAATGGAGTGTTCGAGTTTTGTTGGATTTGAGTTTCAAATGTTCGGCTCATGAAAGCTCAATAATATAATAGAACCAAAATCGTGCTTATCATTTTTACTATTGTGAATTTCATTTATCTTGATATTGATTAGTAAGAACATTATTTTCAATGTTATTATAAAAAAGTAAATATATAAACTTAAAGAATTAAAAGAGAGTTCTGTCAAAATTGAAGAATAATTATATATTTTCAAGTCTCACAATTCTCTTCGTAATCAATACATGTTCATAATTATTTTTGTGAATTGTGCTCGATACAATGTACATGTGTTTGTAATCATGTTTATGATTGATACATGTAAATGCAGGCAAAGTACATGAACTTAAATTCTCATAGTTCTATTTATAATATGAGTATCTTATACTTTTGTGTGTATCGATCTTATTCGAACCAAACTTGAGCGAAGAGGGCTAGTTTGAGTTTCGCTCATTTATAAGCTCGAGCTCGATAACGGGCTTGAGTTCGGCTCATCTATTAGTCAAGCGAGCTTGAATCAAGCTGAACCAGAATTGTTTACGACCGCTCATTTGTTAGACCGATCCCCGTAGGATTCACTAGGAAACTAGTAAAACTTCCACTAGGACCCCTATGAATGATAGCCACTCATTAGTAGACACTGGACCCACCAATTCTTAGAATCCTGAGGTTACCTGTGTTGTAACAAATTGGCGCTCTAACACTAATTTTTACTCTCGGGATTGACGTTTGTGGAACCTGACAATATGATGATACTTACAAAAAGAATACAGTTGTAAAATAAAGTAGCAATACGTAGACAAAAGAGTAATAAGAAATAACACGAGTATTTAACGTAGTTCGGTCTAAACTTGACCTACATCCACGGGGAGAGAACTCGAGAGAGTTTTATTAATAAACTTGATACGAAGAGAACTAACCTTTGTTTTGAACTACAAGGGTGTTAACTTTCTCCGTGAATGCACACCTAAATTACAAGAGTATACCTTTTCTCTATGCACTATCACTTTGTTCCTCTCTTTCTTGGTTTTTTGGTGTTTTTCCACCTTCTTCTCCACACCTTACAATGATAAGTTACAATCTTTATTTATAAGATTTTACAATACAACTCTTGTTTGGACTATGAGATATTCTTGGTCATTGGATGCTTGAAGAATCTTGATTAATCCTATTTGGAGTTGATCTCCTTGATCTAGAGGAATTCTAGATCCTTCAATTTTTAGAAACAAACCTTCATTGAATAGAATCTGAATCTTATTCGTACTCCTCCAGAAAAGGAAATTCGTAAGAGCCTGATAAGGAAACTGTTACACCTTGAATTGCTTCTTCTGCTTCAAGTCATTGTCTTCTTCAACTCTATTGGATTTTTTTGAACCATCATCTCTTCTTGAAAATAAAGCAAAATCATAACAATCTTCACATAAACTTGCTTTTCAATCCTTTAGTAAAACACCCTGAGATTTTGGAGTACTACTTTAATTCTTAGTTGTAACCATACAATGAAGCCTTTAACTCTTGCCCCTATCTCCGAGGCTTTTGGCGGATTTACCACCATGGCTTGGGCCATCTCGGGCCTTTTTCGAATGCATCCTTTCTCCTTCCTGCAATACTTTGACTCGGTTCACGTTCCGTTGCAGTCTTCCTTGTAGGTCCACCTCGCATTAGCTCCTTTCCAAGCTTATCCCAAAAACTCCACCTCGAACTGCGCTTCATTCCTTCAACTTGTATAACCCTCCACACTTCTCTTCTTTCAGGATTACTTTGTCTCCTTGGCTAACTGTGATGATGCCTTATTGCACTTGGATCCAGCATCCTTCTTCGTCGAGCACCTTTATGGATATTAGTGTAGGGAGAGAGGAGATGGAAGAAGGTAGCACAGAGATCAGAAGACAAAGGAGCAAGACGACGCATTGCAGCAGGCCAGGATATCGGTGGAGAAGGCCGGTCGACCGCCCAGTCGACCGGTGTGCACGACGTGCACAGGGTTAGCCCGGTCGACCGCCCGGTCGACTGTGGCAAGGAGCGGTCGACCGCCCGGTCGACCGACTGAAATCAGGCTGCTCTCGGTTAGGGTCCGGTCGACCGTCCGGTCGACCGTGGACATGGGTCGGTCGACCGGCCAGTCGACCGACAGACGCGTTTTGGCTTTCCTTCCTTGATTAGGATTCCTTTTCTGTTTGGGATCGAATCCAATCGGGGTTTTCCTAAAACCCAGGGACTCTGTGGCTATAAATAAAAGTTAGAGCCCTCATATATTGTATCCCTGAAAGTTCCCTCAAGTATCTCTTTGTATTAGTTTGTATTGATTGTTGAATCAATAAGATCTCTCTCTCCCTTACCCCGAGGACGTAGGCACGTTGCCGAACCTCGTTAAATACTGTGTTGATTGCTTTTCTCTATTGTTCTCTATTCTTGTCGTGTTTGGTACATCTCCAGCTGCATCTATCTCCGCCTGGTTGGCGGATTCCTCAAAGAGGTTGTTGTCACGCGCACTACAATTGGTATAAGAGCATCCCAGGTTTGATGTGGGATCGTGTGTTGATTTCAAGGGCATCAGTTGCTTTTTGGCGGAGATCGTGTGTCGATCTCGGAGAGGCGTTGGGACTGTTTGTGGGATCGTGTGTTGATCTCAAAGCAGCGTGTAGATTGCTCAAGGAATCAATTTGGAGGAGTAGATTGCTTCGGAAACTCTTCGAGGGTTTCGCGTAGAGGTAAAGATCCTATCTTTATCCAGTTTGTTTTATCTAACTCCGTTTGTTTCCGCATTACTTTGAGGAATCAGTTGAGAAGATGGCTAGAGAAGGTACATCATCGGGAAAATCCATGAATCCACATCCGCTGAGGATTGATGTGGTAAAGTTCAACGGCACGATCAACTTTGGTATGTGGAGATGTGAGGTGATGAATGCGCTGACGGCATCATACCTCGAAGACCTCTACGGTTAGAGAAGAAGCGCGCATCAACAACGGAAGAAGATTGGGACAAGATGAACCGTACGGCGTGTGGCTTGATTAGGTCTTGTCTGACACAAGACATCAAGTATCATGTGTTGCATGAGACATCTGCGAGGCAGCTGTGGGAGATCCTGGAGAAGAAGTATCTGACGAAAAGTATAGAATGCGGTTGCAGTTGAAGAGTAAGCTTTATAGTTTTCAGATGCAAAGAGGATGCTCCATCAACGAACACTTGAATCGCTACACGAAGCTTCTTACAGATCTAGTTAATGTGGATGTGGAGACCAATGAAGAGGATAAGGCGGTAATTTTTTTGAATTCTCTTCCTAGGGAAGAGTATGAGACCTTTACTCTTACATTGATCAATGAAAGAAATTCTCTTAATTACAGTGAGGTGTCTGCTGCTCTTGTGAGTTATGAAGTAAGAAGATAGGACATATTGTCTTCTTCGGGGAACACAACAGCAGAGGCATTAGCGGTAAGAGGCAGAAGTTCCAATAGGAAGGGAAGAGATGATCAGGGAAGATCAAAGTCCAGATCAGGCTTCAGAGATCTGAAGAGGAATCAGTGCACCTTGTGTAAGGAACTAGGGCACTGGAAAGTTGATTGCCCGAAGGCCAAAGGTAAGAATATGGAGTCAAACACCGAGGCGAATCTCGCACAGGCGGATGGATCGGATTCAGACTCATCGGTATTTTCTCTCTCTGTTACTACTCCTACTGTTGATTACTCAGATAAGGCTGAGTGGATCTTAGATACCGGAGCGACCTATCATGTATACCCGAACAGAGCCTGGTTTCTAGTTTGAGAAGCTAGATGGATGTTACACGGTCATGGGTGATGATCATCCGTGTAATATAGAAGGGATGGGTATAGTCCATATCAAGATGGAAGATGGGATAGTACGAGAATTGAAGGAGGTGAGGTATGTACCTCAACTCAAAAGGAATCTTATCTCTGTTGGCATTTTAGAAGCGTTGGGTCTTGTGGTATCTATACGAGATGGTGTTCTCAAGATGACCAAAGGCTCAATGGTGGTTATGAAGGGCGTTCGCCGGAAAAATCTCTACTACTTGAAGGGTAGTACGGTTACATGACAGGTGGAGACTTCTAGTTCTTCAGATGATGGTTGCACAAAGGTCTGGCAGATGAAGGTCGGACATGGAGGTGAAAAGTCTTTGCAAGCTCCTGCAAAGAAGGGATCATTGGGTGCTGCTACCTGCAACTTAGAGGGTGAACACAGCGTTCTGGATATGAAGAAGGTAAAATTCAGCACCAATACTCACCACTCAGAAGGTCTTCTTGATTGTGTTCACGTAAGCGTTTGGGAACCTGCTAAGACTGCATCGCTTGGAGGTCACATGCACTTTGTCTCTTTTATTGATAGTTTATCTAGGGATTGTTGATATGTCCCATGAGATAAAGGTGTGAAGCCCTAGATATGTTGATTAAGTGGAAAGGAAGAATGGAGAAGCAGACAGGTAGGAAGATTAAGGAGCTACAGATTGGTAATGTTGAAAGAGACATGAACCAATTCTTACGATTTAGCCAGAACACTGGTATTGGTATTCACTTCACAGAAGGTATACATGTGTTGGTTAAGGAAGTAAACCGTTCCTTACTGGAGAAAGTTTGGTGCTTGTTGTCTAATGCAAGATTAGACAAATCGTTTTGGGCTGAGGCGATTGTGTATGCTAGCCATCTCATAAATGGATCGACTGCGATAGGAGGTAAAACTCTATTAGAAATTTGGTCTGAAAAAGCTGCTCAAGATCATGATTTGCTACGGGAATTTGGAAGTCCAACCTACTTCAGTGCCAAAGATGGTAAGGTGAATCCGCGAGCAAAGAAGTTGTGTTTTTGGGTGTGAAGAGAAATATGAAAGGTTACAGGTTATGGGACCCCGAAAACAAGAAGATCGTATTGAGTCGGCATGTCACATTTGATGAGCTTCAGTGTTGAAGTCTACCGTCTCTCAGCAGGTGGAGAGAACGGAGACTAAGGAAGTATCGCAGCGGGTGGAGGTTGATACTACTCCACCATCTACAGTTGGTTCGGTATCAGTGAAGACTTCACGTAGAAGCTGTTTGGGTTCTCGAGAAGCTGATTGGGACTTCACGTAGAGGTGAAGAGTCAGACTTCACGTAGAGGTGAAGCACTGTGATCTCGATGAACAGTTGATCTTCTGGTGAGAAGATGGTTAAGCTTGCATAGGAGAGGTGTGCATCCAGTTTGTTGAAGTCGATGATGGTGTTTGGTGTGCTCTACTCAGACGTGGTTGGACCGTCAGTTGAAGACATGTAGACTGGAGATAGTCAGTCAGTTAGAGAGTCAGTGTTGACTCATGATGAGTTCTTCGTGTGGTCATGTAGTTGCTGAGTAGGAGACACGTTCGGTGATCGGGATGTATGAAAGTTCTCCTAAGGTGAAGTATAGGGAAGACATGTGTGGTGCATGCCAGTTGATAGCTGAGCTACAGGTTCCAAGTCGAGATCGTGTGTCAATTTCGTCTGGAGCGCTCAAGCCGAGATCGTGTGTCGATTTCGCCAGGTGAGACTGGAGTTCGTTGGAGACCGGCTCAGATTTAAAAAATCTTCACCGAGGTGGAGAATTGTAGGGAGAGAGGAGATAGAGGAGATGGAAGAAGGTAGCACAGAGATCGAAAGACAAAGGAGCAAGACGGCGCATTGCAGCAGGCCAGGATACCGGTGGAGAAGGCCGGTCGACTGCCCAGTCGACCGGTGTGCACGACGTGCACAGAGTTAGCCCGGTCAATCGACCGGTCGAACGTGGCAAGGAGCGATCGATTGCCTGGTCGACGGACTGAAAGCAGGCTGCTCTCGGTTAGGGTCCGGTCGACCGCTCGATCGACCGTGGACATGGGTCGGTCGATTGACATACGCGTTTTGGCTTTCCTTTCTGGATTAGGATTCCTTTTCTGTTTGGGATCGAATCCAATCGGGATTTTCCTAAAACCCAGAGACTCTGTGGCTATAAATAAGGGCTAGAGCCCTCATGTATTGTATCCCTGAAAGTTCCCTCAAGTGTCCCTCTGTATTAGTTTGTATTGATTGTTGAATCAATAAGATCTCTCTCCCCTTGCCCGAGGACGAAGACACGTTGCCGAACCTCGTTAAATACTGTGTTGATTGCTTTTCTCTATTGTTCTCTGTTCTTGTCGTGTTTGGTACATCTCGGTTGCATCTGTCTCCGCCTGGTTGGCTGATTCCTCAGAGAGGTTGTTGTCACGCGCACTACAATTAGATTATACCGTGCCTACATGACATACGGACCACCTCCACAGCACACACTGTTCATCTTTTTCTGTAACCTTGACTGTCCCAATGCCAACGACCCCGCAAGCCGAGCCATCACCATCTTGATAATCCCTTCCTCCTCGCAACCAAGGAGTTGTTGAACAGTTCCTTCTGAAAACATACATGAACCGCACTACTTGAATCAAATATTCAGCATTTACCTTGAGAAGTTTTGTCTTCAACATAAGAAGTCATTAATACTTCAGTGTCAACACCACTTGCTATGTCTGTCTCCGCAATTTGCCCCTTCTTCTTCAGTCTCTTTTACCCATGCTTGCAGTCATTCTTCCAATGACCTTCCCTGTGACAAAGTGACATTCCTTTGATGATTCTGGACTTTGCTTTCCTTCTCCTCTTCCTTTCCTTCCCGTGACCAGCAAACCCGATCCTTCTTGCTCCTCTTGATTTGACCTTTTCCTGATGTTATTAGAAAAGAGAGTTAACGTGACCTCCAGATGAAAGTTTTCTTACCGTAGAGCATGATGGTGACGATATGATCATAGATTGTGAAAGCAAACTGTATCAATACCTTGTCCTCCTTGTCGATCTTGACATCAACAGGTAGAAGCTCGTTGATGACCTTATTGAAAATGTTTAAATACCCCAACGTCGCTATCCTTTCCTTCATGCTTAACCCATATAATTATTTCTTGAGATACAGCTTGTTGGAGAGGCTTTTCGTTATATACAATGTCTCTAACCTTGACTACAATCCTATAGCGTTTCTCCATCCATCACATTGTACATAACCTCGTCTGTGAGATATAGTTGGATCATGCTTGCCACCTTTAAATCCATCTCTTTTCAATCCTCGTTTGAATTACCTGCAGGCTTTGCTAACTTTTCCTGAAGGTCTTGTGAAGACCTTGTTGCACCAGCAACGCTTTCTCCCTCTTTTGCCATAAATCGAAGTTTCTTTTGCCATTGATCTTCTCGACCTCGAACTTTATCGTAGAACTTCCTATCTTCGACATATCACTCTTCATCAACTTTTAGCTTTGATACCAATTATTGTAACAAATCGACGCTCTAAAACTAATTGTTACTCCCGGGATTGACGTTTGCAGAACTTGAGAATATTATGATACTTGCAAAAAGAAAACTGTTATAAAGCAAACTAGCAATACCTAAAAAAAAAGAGTAATAAGAAATAACACGAGGATTTAAAGTGGTTCGGCTCAAACTTGACCTACGTCTATGGTGAGAGAACTTGAGAGAGCTTTATTAATAAACTTGATACAAAGAGATCTAACCTTCATCTTGAACTCAAAAAAGTATTTACCTTCCTTATTTACCTTCCTCTTGAATCTATACCTAGATTATAAGAGTATACCATTTTCTATGCACCGACACCTTGCTCCTCTCTTTCTTAGCTTTCTTGGTATTTTTCACCTTTTTCTCTGCACCTTACAATGCTAGGTTACAACTTTTATTTATAGAATTTTATATAACTCCTATTTGAACCATGAGGTTTTGATCATTGGATGCTTGAAAAATCTTGATCAATCCTATTTGGAGTTGATCTCCTCGATCTAGAAGAATAGATCTTTCAATTTTTAAAAATAAACCTTCATTGAATCGAATCTGAATCCTATTCGTACTCCTCTATAAAAAAAAATCGTAATCGCCTGAGAAAGAAATTCACCTTGATTTATTTTTTCTGCTTCAAGTCATCGTCTTTTCCAACTCAATTGGATTTTTTTTGACCATCATCTCTTCTTGAAAATAAGATAAAATCCTGACAACTTGTTTTCTCTCTAGAACCCCAACATGGTGTTGGAGGCAATTTAGGGTCTGTTGGTTATCGTAATTGATCGTAATTCGTAAGTCGTAATTGATAAAGTCTTTTACAGTTGTAAATGAGTTACATGCATGTAAGTTTTACGGTGTTTGGTTGGTAATATAAAGTTGTAAAGTGGGAAGTGTATTGTATTTTACGGTGTTTGGTTGTCGTAATGTATAAGTCGTAAGTGAAAAAGTTGACCACAAAATTAACTATTTGGTAATTTTGAAAGTTTTAATACTGCAAATAAATATTAAAAATGTTAAATATTAAAAAATTTTAATATTAATATAAAAAATAATAAAAATTTGTATGACCACAAAATTAACTGTAAGTGGGCTGTAGTAAATGGTAACTGGATTACAAGTGAGTATTAGTTGAGTTACGTAAGTCTTTTGCGAATTACGGTCCAAACAAACGCCGTAGTTGTAATTGGGTTGTAAGTCATTTACGAATTACGGACTTTTAAGCCTTTTACGGCGAAACAAACAGCCCCTTACTAAACAATGGCAACACTTATGGATCACCTGAAATATTGATGTATGGTTTATTTGTTATAATTTTATGAGCACGTGACAGTGGCATCACCTATGGATCACCTGAAATATTGATGGTTTATTTGTTATAATTTTATTAAGCACGTGTTACAATTGGGAACTCCTTATTTTCTAGTTTCAATAATGCTTCTGATGAACATGATAAATGTCCTGTACTCTATTTTATATTTTCCTTTAAAGTTTTAGAATAACTTTGTAGTTAGAGTTTATGAATCTTGAATTCACTACTATTGTAATTATATAAGGTTTTCTTTCAATAATACTTATATGCTTGATATTGTTGTTTGTGTGTCATACTTGTGTTAAACCAAGAGAGTTTCATATAGCACCTCAACTCTTATTCAGAGGAATCAAGAGGAGTTAGTTCAGAGCCCTTCACTGAAAATTCGGCTACACTCTTTGCTTACACTAAGTGTGTTGCAATTAGTTTTAAATTCCGCATTATTTGTCATAAATTAGCCTTACACCTATTCACCCCCCTCTAGGTGTATTTTCAAAAGAGTCAAAAATTACTCATCAAAGCTATTATTTCTCATGAGTATCCATTTAATTTTGTGGAACATGTGTTTACTCGGGATTATTTGCTTTCTCTTCGACCGGCACATCATATTCCACATTGTACAACCATCAACAAAATGTGCATAGAGATTTATACTGAATACAAAAAGAATTTATTTGACTTGTTTGCTAATTCCTCCATTAAAGTGTGTTTCACAATGGATAAATGGACAAATTCTTCACAAAACAAGTCTTATTTGTGTATTACTAGCCATTTTGTTGATAAATCCTGGAGTTTGCAATAAAGATTAATTAGATTTATAAATGTTCATGGTTCTACCTGTATTGACATATGTAATGTGTTTATGGACCGTTTGCTTAAATGGAATCTTCATGACAAGGTGTTAACCGTCACAGTTGATAATGATAAGGCTAATGCTGTTGCATTAAGGTTGGCAAGATACCGTCTTAAAACACTCTTCCTTATAATGGTATTTTTTTCATGTGAGATGTGGGGCTCATATTATCAATCTTGTTGTTCAAAGCGGTTTAAAAATTATCACTAAAGCCATTGAAAATGTGAGGCTTAGTGTTAAGTATTTGACAATGTCACCACAAATGAGTGAAAAGTTCTATCATATTGCTAAGCATGTTAATTTGGAAAATTAAAAGCGTCTTTCTCTTAATTGTTGCACAAGGTGGAATTCTACTTTTATAATGTTAGATAATGCTTTAAAATATAAACTTACTTTTAGTAGATTTGCACTTATAGATGATAAATATATTCATTGTCCATCGAATCAAGAGTGGGATCATATTGAAACTTTAAGCAAGTGTTTGAAGCATTTTCATGAAGCAACTCAACTTCTCTCCGGCACTAAATATCCCACATGTAATTTTTTGTTTGAGGAGTTTTGTGAAATTCAATTGCTTTTGATTGAATGACAAAAGAGTATTGATGACACCATCATGACTATGGCTTATGAAATGAAGAAGAAGTTTGATAAGTATTGGGATATGTCTAATAAAATTTTTGCGGTGGCTACATTTCTTGATCCAAGATACAAGATGCTTGCAATCATTTATTTCTTTAATTTGATATATAGTGGTAAAGGTGGGGTGCATGCAAATGATATCTTAAGTGTGATAAAGGGACTCTATTAAGAATATGTATTGAAGATCAATTTAATAGGCATAAAAATGCTTCAAGTTCTCATCCACAAGAAGTGAAAAGGATTGGTGACAAGAGAAAAAGTAGATTTGCACAATTTGTTCAAACCATTGAGAATGATGCTACAAAGACGGAGCTTGATATCTATATAGAAGAGACTATTCCTCAATGGAATGAAGCAATAGATTTTGATATTTTAGGCTGGTGAAAAAGTAATAGTGGAAAGTATCCGATTCTTGCAAGAGTAGTACGAGATATTTTGGGTATTTCGGCATCAACTGTGGCATCCGAATCGGCATTTAGCACTGGAGGTCGGGTAATACATTGCTATAGAAATCGAATGACAACGGATAGGTGGAAGCATTGCTATGTACACAAAATTGGCGTAAAGCGGAGAAAGAAGGTATTGATTTAAGTTCTCTTTGAATTTTCTTATGTTTAATTGGTTCCACATTGTACATATTAATCAAATTTATTTTTTCATAGTTACGAAATTTGACACTCTTTGGAACAAAGAAGATATCATTGTGAATGATGATTCGGATGAGATTCGAGATTGTTTTATGAAATCAAGTATGCTATTCAACTTTTACTAATTTATTCTCTTCTTATTTGCATCTAAGATAAAATAAGTTGTAATTGACAAATTATTTTTTTGTTATTTTGGAAGGTGACATCATGGACGTCTACGATACGAAAGATATGATTTGACTGCCTCACATTCTTATGACTTCTTTCATCTCTTCATTTTGTCTTTTTTTTGTGTTGGATTGACATGGTTAACATGATTAAAGACTTGTAATTGTGATGGTGAATTATTTGGTGATATTAGCTACTTGAAAACTTATTTAATTATGTACTTTAATCTATATTTTTAGCTAACTATTTTTGATGATATCAAAATATGTTTATATAGATTTGCTTTCCTTATTTATTTTTTGCTCTTCTCAATTTATATTGCTCTTCTCAATTTTGTTAATTTTGATCAATTATTGTATACATTAGCAAGCTGTGTCTTTCTTCTTGCATCCATTAATTCTCATCTCTTTACATTCAATTTTCTATTTGTAGGAAGATCCCTTGAGAAATTAATTCAATGATTGTTTTTTGTATTTTCTTTGTTTTTGGCAAAGATGGATACCTTATAAGCCTAGTTATGATTGGGATGACTCATTTGGGAACAGCCCAAGCAAAAGGTTAAGCAAGTTTATCTTTTTTTTTAAAGAAAATAAGCAAGTTTTTTTTTCTTTAAACTTCTTTTTGGGCTTGATATGTTAGTAGCTTTATATTCTAAGTGCTCATTAAAGTTACTGATATGAAATTTTAATGAAGATAGAAGCCTATATACCGTCAAGAATGTGCCTTTAACTGATGTGCATTCTATTCGTAGGCATACCCCTCCGCTATGGCAATACATAATCATTGTCCTGTCATCAGCTAATGTCTATTGTTTTCATTATCATTAGTATTATTTTCTTTTGTTGGAAGTATTTGGAATGGATCCTTCTTACATTGTTATCTCAACAATAGCATCATTTTATGAATGTTCCATGCATCTTTGAGATAGTGCAGCTTGGACTGAGATTTCACTAATAAAGTATTTGTTTGGTTGGTGTCGTTTGCATATCCATGTGAACTTCTCTATTTATTTTATTATTCATGAATATCACACAAAAATCAATTTCTCAGTGTTGACCTATTTGACCATCAAAATATTTCTTTTACATCATAATTGAAGTTGGAGAAATAAGAAGTAACTAAGAACATTTGTAGCTATCAGGTCAATAATTAAACATAATATTGAAACATTAGAAAATAATTATTAAACTATGCATGTAAGATGTTAAAATTATACATTATCAGTGTAATTAGGACTGCGACCATGGTAGCAGTTCTCAGAAAAAGACTGCGACTTTGGTAGCACTCCTCAGAAAAAAATTACGACCAAGGCAGCAATTCTCATAAAAATACTACGACTTAATCACTGTCCTCATAAAAAACTACGACCATTCCTCATAAAAAACTACGACCATGCTACCAACACCCAAAATTATGGTTAAAATTCAGCTACGTTGCGCTCTCTCAGCTGGCGGCCGAGTCTCCGAATTGCTCAAATTGGGATTTTTGAGAGGTAACAAATTCTTGACTCTCAAATGAATCAAAGTTCTATAATATTAAAACATAAGAATAATCATTAAACTATGCATGTGAGATGCTAAAATCATATATTTTCAGCGTAATTAGGATTGCAACCATGATAGCAGTTCTCAGAAGTCTTCAGAAAAAGGTCGCAGTCCTTAGAAAAGACTGCGACCATGACAGCAGTTCTCATACAAAACTCATTGGCAAGCTTAATAATGGTTCCTGTTTTATAGGAATAGTTCTACTATATCTCTTTAGTAGCGGCCATTTATTTGTTTATAGCTAATTATTGCACTTGTATTAAGATATACCATGTGATCATTCTTTGTCACACTTAATGATGGAATTACTTGGTAATGATATAGAGTATCTAAAAGTCCTTGATGCCAGGGGAAAATAAATGAAGTACTTGTATACCGACTTTCGTGAGTATTCAACAAACATCCGATTAGTATCCGCATCTGATCCGCTAATATCCGATCCGTATCCGATATCCGATTTTGGCGGATACATATATCATTTTTCAACACCCGATAATATCCGTATCCGTATCCGAAAGTTGGGTGTGGATATGGATGTGGTAAATAGAATATCCGATCCGTATCTGATCCGATGGCACCCCTAATAGTAGGGCACAATAATAATATTTGAGAGATAAATTTATTTGATTTAACCTATTGAATAATTTAATTGCAAGCATTAGAACTCACCTACTGAGAAGCTAATGTTCTCAGGTACCTGTTGCTATGTTTGATCTTATGGCTAAACTTGTGCTGATTTGATTCATTGTTTTCCTCATGCTGGATGATGTTGATGTTGTTGTCTTGTTGTTGTGGTTGCAATTGATAGACGGGTTGTGGTTGCAGTTGATAGACGGGTTTGCAAAGCAAGGCAACGACAATAGACGTAGGTGGCGTTGGCAGGGGCAGGCGATCTATAGAATCAGAAAGCGACAACAAATGTAGAAGGTGATGTTGGAGGGACTGACAGTTGACTGCACAACTGCTACAACAGTTGAAGAAGACCGACGACAGTCAAGGGCAGCAACTGTCGACGAAGTAGGCAATGGCGGATGACAGGCTAATCTGCAGCAATTGGGTAGCAACAGTAGATGAGGAAGGAGGCAGGAATAGCTGGCTGAAAAGCAGCTGAGGAAGACGAGGGTGCGTGGGAGAGGAAGAGGAGTAGCAGCCAGCTGCCAGCAGCGGTGGCAACCAGAGAAAACGAAAAAGTTGTAAATACAGGAAAGGGAGCTGGCGGTTGTTTTGTTTTTCTTATTCTGTTTTTTTAATAATGAATAGAACTAGATTTTGATAAGGAGAATTAGAATTGGGATTAGGGTTTTGGGAAGAGGAATAAGAGGATAAATAAGTAAGGATTTCATCTCAAAACCTTGAATTAGGTTTCACACTCCAAATTCATGAGGGAGATTTTCAATTGAGAAAATAATTCAAATTTTCATAATCAAAGTATTTGTCACATTCTTATTTCACTCAGGTCTATATATAGGCTCACATAGCATTGACTCTCTTCGCCCAACCCATGTGGGATTAAAGAAAACAAGAGTAGGTAAAATAAAATGAAAAGGCACTAGACTCATCATGAATAAAACGATACAAACTCTAGTTCGAAACTAGAATCTGTATAGAAGCCACGTGTCTTCTCCAACGATGATATATGCACCAATGTCCGTATCAAAAGGACTATTGAAATGGGTAATTTAAACTGTAACTCATAACTCAACAGCTGCTTTTGAAAGCTTCCACCTAATTTATATCTCTACTTTCTTCAAAACCTCTTCTTAGAAGAGCTCAACATTTAAAACAACAGCACATGACTTTGTTATTGCTTGTTAAAGATACAGACAAAGTGCATCCATTCCTAAAGAGACAACTATTCATATATTTGTGTCCCAGTAGCTATATGGTGATTTCCTCAGTTCTTGGGTTAGCAGCATTCCCTTTTTGCTTAAGCCTGACTTTTGAACCCAGAAGAGATTGCTGCAACTGCTTCCTCAACACTCATATAGATGCACTCTGATCTGAACAGATCCCAGGCCTCTGATCTGTATAGCTTCTCTGTCACATCTCCAACTGGGTTTGCCAGCACAAGCTTCAAACAAAAGTAGGAAGAAATTTTACATTTAATCTTGCGTTCATTTAGTATTTACTCGCATGATCAGTAATAATAACTAATTTTACTCACTTGAAGTGATTTCTTATCAAGCACTTTCTTCAGTTCCATGAGTGCTTCCATGCCACTTGTGTCTATTGCCGTAACCGCTGATAGAATTTTAGGTTAACTATTAGTTAAAGGACAAACTTTCACTAACAGCGAAATGTTTAGCCCTGTATTTTGAAGATGAACGCTTACCAGACAAATCCAAGACAACACATTTTAGGTTGTTTTCCTTCATTTTCACTGTCCTCTCTTCCTCTTCTCTAACCCACCTCAAGACCCTGCAAATAATTTTTTTTTACAGATTAAGATATAATTCATTAGCAATTGGATGGTATTTAATCATCATCATGAAGTATAAGTTCCTAGTGAGATGGGAGTCTGACCTCTCTTGCAGGTACATAGAATTGGCGAAGTAGATGGGAGACTCAATGCCGATAATGAGGAATGAAGGGATTCTGGAGGCCTCTCTGTATTGTCCAATATTTCTGTAGCTCTGGGTCCCTGGAACGTTGCCCATGATCACAATGTTCGGCCTCGTCACATGTATAATAATTTTGAACACAGAGATTCCTATCTGCGAATAAGATTATGCCATTCCAGAACTTCAGTTCTGCTTTACTGTCAAAAAGAATGAAACAACAATGGAAAGAAATGCAAGATTACCGCGATTGCCAGGCCCATTTGCACCGAGATGAAGAGGACACCGAAGAAGGCACTCAGACAGGCCAAGAAATCGAGCTTGTCCGCCTTCCACAGCCGGAGTGAAGCCTGGAAATCGATCAATCCAATGACCGCCGTTATGATGATCGCGGACAGGATAAGGTTCGGCGTGTAATAGAACAGGGGCATCAGAAACAGCATCGTGAACAGTACGGCCGAGGCCATGACTATGTTGGAGACTGCCGTCTTGCTGCCTGCATTGTAGTTCACCGCAGAGCGAGAAAACGATCCTGTAAATTATTTTTCAACTGGTCAGTTCATATATCTTTTGATAGATGAACAAACATCACAATATGAAAATTTTGTTGTTGATCGTGTACCTGTGGTGACATAGCATGAAGCGCATGAGCCTGCCATGTTCATTAGGCCAATGGCCATCATCTCTTTGTTTCCATCAACTTGGTAATTTTTCAGAGAAGCAAAGGTTCTTCCAACAGCAATTCCTTCCTGTAAAATATTATGATATTGTTACTAAAATGAGAAAAATTTTAAAGCACTTTTTTTTTAAAATCAAATTTCTCATTGATACTTACAGTGAGAGCTAAGATGCCAGTGACAATCCCAGTTTTGAGAGCAAGAGTCAAGTAGGAGCCTTGGAAATAGAGCATGTTGAGTGAAGGAGGGTTCACTCCTTTCTCCAAATGCCCAATCTGCAGTTGATAATGCAAGATCATAGATATGAATAAAAAATACCAAGATTTGAACTTTATTTACATGAAAATTAATATTGCATGATTGAAGCAAGTACTCACAGTTTGGATGCCATGTTTCTGAGCTTTAAAAGCAAAGGAAACAACTGTGGAGAGTATCACTGAGGCTAGAGGTGCTGCGGCTGATACCCAAAACAGCTTGGGCCTCCTCAAACTCTGCATTCAAAATTTTATTTAGTTAATTATTGTATTTTAAAATTCAAGCAAAATTAGAAAAAAAAAATGAGAAAGAAACAGAAAACTTCGAAATACTCGGTTTCGATAGGTTTGTTGCAAATATCCCTCCTTTACAAAATACTTCTTCATTTTCTTACAAAACTTGCATTCTTCTTGACAACTGATGACTGATAATATAGAGCCTTTACAACGAACATAAACATCGTGTTATCACGAGATATTTTATTAATTTTTTCCTCCTTTAATCAATAAGAGAGCTAAGATGTCTACATGTGAAAGTAACATTATTCTACGGCGATTAATTATATGTATCATCATAGTATAGTACATGAGAGTTTTTCTAACTTAGCAAAATAAATAAATATGCAAATAAAAGTGGCCTTTTTGGGGACGCGGGCCAACAGAATTTCCTTTTTTGGCTGGTCCCCCGCACAAAAAGGAATTTTCACCGGAAAGAAATTATTGGGCACCATTAGACCATGATGGGGCCCACAACCCATTTGCTTCCCCTATACTGGGCCCCACCCAAAAATTCATCCAACTCCACGGAATTATTTTGACCCATGTGTCCAGATATTCGTTAATTTTAAAAGCCATATCAATCTTTTATAATCTTACTTTTAATTACCTAATTACAGGCAAGAAAAGCTTACAATATGCCTTGTTATCAACAAGAAAGCCAGAAACGAGAAGCCCATCACCACTGTTTGCCAAGCCCACTGCACATTACGAAATCATAATTAAGAATTTAATTAACTTTTAATATCAGATTTAACTTTCCTTTTGTTCATTCATCCTCTTACCTCAGTCCTGTGCTTGAAGACTGAGACCATCACAGGAACAAACCCCATCTGGGTAGTGAAGTGAACAATCCCAAGCAGCCCTTTGAGCTGCTGCAGCGACACGATGACCGCCGCGCCTCCCATGAAACCGATGAGAGTCGGTTTCGACAAGAAGTCCACCACAAACCCCAGCCTACATTCAAAAAGAATCGTTGGTAGAAAGTGTGTCTAAAAAAATTAAGCTAGTTATTCCCTTGGCACCACAAAAAGCAAGGCTTAAAGTAAAAAACAGAAGTTTAGGTGGAAATTTTCTGCAGTGGGATGAGAATCTTCTTTAATTTTTACCTCAGGAGGCCCAGTGAGGCCTGGAAGACACCAGCAAAGAAGGTGGCTGTGAAAGCTAGCTGAAGATAGAGGATGGGCTCTTTGTCAGGGGAGATCACCTCCCTCAACATGGACCCCATCACCAGCGACGCGATCGACACGGGGCCCACCGCCAGGTCCCGCGAGCTCCCGAGCACCGAGTAGATCAATGGCGGCACGAAGCTTGAGTCTGTTCCGTTGATCATTACAGTATGACAAAGAAAAACGTCAGTATATGAACTTGATGTACTTACATTCTACTAAAAAATAATGAATGATTCACACTGATCATTATAATTTACATGTATTTCAGAATGACTGAGGATATACTTAAAAGTAACGGCATCAAGGGGCTCTATTGAGATGACCACTTGACCCATAAATAAATAAAAATAAAAAAAAAACCTTTAAAACCTATGATTTTTCATTCATATTATAAAAACTGGTGTTTTAGGTTTTAAGCTGTTACTAGAGGAAATTTCCATTTCCTACACTGTAAGCTCATACAGGAAATAACAACGTGATTTGCTACTCACAGAGGCCGATGACGGGTGGCAGATTCGCGAGCTTCGCGTAGCTGATCCCCTGAGGGATGGCCAAGCTAGCAATTGTGAGGCCAGAGACCACATCAGACTTGAGGAGCTTGAGAGTGTACTCGGAGCCCCACTGAAAGATTGGGAAGAAGTACTGAAGGGCCAGGATGAACTTTTTAAAGGGAGGCTGGTTCTTGAACTGGTGGAGGGGGTCATCAGAGAAGAAGACCTCACCAAGCCTCTGCTTGAGAGCTTGGATGGTGGTCTTGTCTTGTGGCAATGAAACCTTGTGAATCTCGAAAGGTGGTGTATGAGAGAGGGAGGACTCAAGGTCAAGGGTTTGATCAGGGAAGCTCTCAACTCTATTGGAACCTACACCCATAATATTATTATTAATCTCTCTCTCTCTCACTTTAAGACTTTGCAAAGAAGAACAAGGGACAAGTTTTGAGGAGGGGCTGGGGGGAGGAATGAGCTATTTATACAGGGAAGAAGGGTGCACTTTGATACATAGTAATATATATAACAAATGGTTAGTTAAGTATTGATTGTTTGAATGGAATCTAAAGATGGTGTTGGTTAGATTATGATGGAGGGTGAGTCAGGTCCCATCATGGAATGTAGGAATAAGGTTGGAACTTGTTGCTTTTGAAGGTTTTCTCATGGCCTAGTTAGGAGAAGCAAAGAAGACCACTCAAGCTAATGCATCACATTGATTTGGTTCAACTATGACACTACTATCTTTTTCTTTATTTTTTTTTTCTTTCAGATTTTCCATGTATTTGTATGGATAAGGTAGATGGTGTACATCCCCTTTTTATAGGAAGAAAACTCTTATGAACTCATTTGTGATATGTTTTGAACTCGTGACTCTTATTTACAAGTGCAAGTGTCTCTATTATCAGTTTAGACTCCAACTTCCTTCATTTTGAGTTTTTGTGAGAATATAAATATATTATTCTCAATTCTCACAATAATTTCAGAATTTTGGTGTAGTGACAAGAAATTTAATATGATATCAGAGTAATGCTGATTCAATTTCCACCGAGCGTGAATTTAAAAAGTGGAATTAAATGCAAGAATAACATTGCGTAAAAGCTCATTTTTTAACTCATAAAAAGAGCCCTTGACTTGTGAGGGACGTGTTAAAATATGTATATTACCCTTAACCCTCAATACAACTTCAGAGTTTTAGTATAGTGATAGAAAATTTAATAGTTTTTGTATGATACACTTAGAAAATTTATTAACATGTACAATTTTATTATATTGATCCGTATGTTTCTTTTTTTTGAACATCTTGAAAAGAAAACATGAAGAATTCTAAGACTAGTTAAGTTAAACTAAAGTAACCTTATAAAGATTCAATCCGATCTCAAATAAAAGTCCTCCTATATTGATTCAAACTCTAATAAAAAGAAATTAAAAAAATGAAAGAAGTTGACAAATATGACGTAAAATCGTCTAGGTTATCGAATTTGAACAAACTCATTGCAGCAAATTAACCTAAACAACTGTAGTGATTAGATGACTTGATAGATCATAATAACGGTTCGAACCGTAATATATCATAATAGAACACTTCTCGCAGTTTGAATGATAGATCATGGCAGCGATGCTGAGTTATGATCTTAAAATTACATCTTTTGGAAATGAATAATGTTAAAAGACTACTTTTAGTGAACTCTAGAGAAATAATATATAAACCTAACCCTTTGCGCATTGCACGTAGAACTTTTTTAAGATGGGACTTCATATTTCACTCTCTAATCCATTTTGAGTCCAGAAATTATGGTCCAAGTAGCATGGTTCTTTAGAAATTGATCCTTCAATTTATGTAGAACATGTTGGATTTGTTTTTACCTAACAATTGCGGAAGTCTCTCTAAAACCTGTGCAGATTCAAGTTTTTAGAAGTGCTGTAGCTGAAAGAGAACTACTTTTTTCCTCCTAAAAGGAAATCTTGACTTTCGCAAACAGCAAGGCTGGAGGTAATCTTGACTTTGAGTGGCGATGCCACTTTCCATAGGGTCTTGGCCGCTATATCCTCTAGTTGTGAAGGTATCAGTAGTTTGTACTAAGAGCGAACTGTGAAGGTTGCAGATGAACTCGCCGTATAAGACGATTGGTCTGGAATATCTCGGAATGTGTGTCATCGAAGAATGTGTACCGATACAACCACGGCTTGGAGTCTTATCGAGGAGAGGGGATGACAAAAGGTGGGAGCCTAATTGTTATCCTGAATAACTAACCCATACATCTTTATCTGACGTCATCTTAAAGAGACTAAGGAATGCGTAGGCTAGAGGAACCTCACCAATCCAACAGTCCTTCCAAAATTTCACCATAGTTCCTTGACCATAATTAAGCCTAACTCCAGGTTTAAATGCATTGGCTATACGTAGCACCCCGCGCCAAAGGGGATACTCTTCTCGAGAGCTTATCCCATGTATCCAACAATCTTCACCGACGATAATAATTGTTATGAAACAATTGGACCCATGGAGATTGGTGATTAATTGTACACGTTTATTGCATATCTATCATTACATTCTTACATTTTTCTTATAATAAATCCCGGTAATTCTTTGTCTTAATGTCTTATTTTGTAGTTTATCTTAATGAAGGGAGAGAAGATAAGACCAAATAAAATCCAGTTAAATTCTGATTTAATTGGATATATTTAGTTAACTGAAGATAAAGCCAGATAAATACAGTTAAAATCAGATTTAGAAGAATCAATTTAGTTAGCTTGAGAAATCAAAGGGATATGTCAAAATCCAGAGATCTAAAAGAGATATTAGCAGAAGATCTTTTCTGATGGATAAGCGATTTTGTCTATATCTTCAATCTTATCTCCAACTTTATCAAAAGATCTTTTCTGTTGGGCCAGCGATTTAGCCTCATCTTCAAGCACACTCTCCCTTATCCATTTTAACTTATAAATACCACTACTTTAGAAGGCAAATGTGCACCATTCCAGCAGAGAGAGCTTATGTTAGATTTTGCTTTAGTTTTAACTTAGATTTTTGTTTTCTTTATGTAATTTTTTGTTTCTTTATATAATTGAGATTAGAGAGAGAGAGAGATTCATAGGAAAAAGACAGAATGGATTCAATGGTGACAATTGATGCAAGTTCCTCCTTTTTCTTAAAGTTATTTATTTGATCAAAGTTACATTTTTTGTTTTATTCTTGCTTTTCTTTAGTACTTGCTCTTTTATGCTTGATCATTGTATGCTTCTAATGGCCTCGAACATGCCTTGCCCTTGGAAGAGCCACTGATGGCTTATGATGATGGATCCTCACTTCTAAATAGGTAATTTTTGTATCAGTTCATACTTACTTTTCATAGTTTTGATGATCTAATATAGGCAGTATAGAATGAGGATAATTTTATATTCCATGCAGTGAAAACCTTCAAGCCAAGGTAAGTCATTGCTTAGATCTAAGATGAAGCAAGCATAAGAGATAAGTATACGTTTAACTTTCTTTTCGTTCTTTTTTATCTCTTAGTTTAAAAAACACTTTTAAAACTAACAGTATCTTCTTCTTTATTTAATTTGATTTTTTTCTTAACTTAACCTAGAATTCTTTCATTTTTTTGTTTTCTTTAAAAAACATAGAAGAAACATTTTAACTAGTATTCTGTAAATTAAAAAGGAACACTTAAATGTTTTCAGCGCAGTCCCTCCTCGTGGATCGACCCACACAACCACTTGTTATAGCGGTAGTATTGAGAAACTTAGCACATTTCATTCTCAATTTCTAAACTCTAATTTTTTGTGCAAGTTTCACCACGATCAATGATTAGTCAGAAATTTCCATCACCATTTTGATAGCATGAAAGTATTGAAATCTCGTTACCGATGAATTCCCAGTCCACCAGTACAATATGGAAAGGAGAGGCCCTCCCAACTGATCAAGCATTATCCCCAAGTGACATTATTGTCCCCTTTCTAGAATAAAGCATGTCTCAAATGGTCTATATAGTCCATTACCCATTGTGGAAGAAATAGGAAAGGAGAGTGGTTATTACTGTTGGCCCAAAGGCCTATCACTCTGGTATTGATGATGATTAACTCATGTAGTTATAGTACTAATGATCTTGTATTTATTAAGTCTCAAATATTCATTCAATATCTTAGTTTATTTTTAGCTTCTTCATGCTAATGTGTGTCGATTCAAGAGCTCAAGTATAAAGAACGTATCAAGTAATCAAGAGGAGTCTAACTCTATAAGAATCAAGTTTGAATCAAGTCTACATGAAGAAGAAGATCTTCAAGAAGGCTTATATATAGAGTTTGTAAGTTTAGAATATTGTATAGAATAGATTAGTTTTGATTGCTCAAACTTACACACATAAAAGTTTGGTGTTGTTTTTTTTTTTTCAAGTTCGATTTAACTCGTTTTTGGTTTCAGGAATAAATTTTATCAAAAACAAGTTTACATTGGTTTATATATGTATCGAATTTCATCCATAAACATTGATACTTCAAATAAAATTAAGAAACCTATTTTGATGAGTTGAATTCATGAGTTTAAGTTGTGTATTTATCAAAAATTATTTTTATGATGTACATTATGATATATTGTCAAAACTAAGTTTATATATTTTATGTGTATTGGATTCTACCACATGTATTTGTACTTCAAAAGAGTTTAAGAAACTTATTTTGTATTTATGCAAGTTTTGAAAAAAACTAGATTTTCATCTAAAAGTTTAGTTTTTAGAAAATATGATTTTATTTTAAGTTTGAATTTCTATATCTCAAAAACTAGTTCATATATTTGTAATATGTGTTGGTTCTTGATTACACATATTTTTCTTTAGTGCTTTCACATGAGCTTATTTTTGTGAAATTTATTGAGATTTATTGGCATTTAAATTTAATTTAAAGAGACTTCTAAATATTTCAAATATATAGTTTTGGGGCTATTTTCGGTCGAGTCGACTGACGTGCACAAACGTGCACAAGCCGAAGAGAGCTAGACCAACCGGTCGACCGCAGTAGAGATCAGCTGACCGTCTGGTCGATCGATTATGTCTGCAGAGCTCTCAGGTTTTCTTGTTCGACCGCTCAGTCGACTGCTAGAGAGCACGGCTCTCTGGAGTTGGGCTCGATCGACCGTCCGGTCAACCGAAAAAACTCCAATGGTCACATTTATGACTGTTGGCGATCGACTATAAGGCCTATCTGGCCTAAGTTTGAGCCAAACGACTAGTTTTATTTTTGGGTTATAAATAGTGGTTTCATTTGGGTTTTTCCTTAAGATTTTCAAGTGCAATTTTTCTCATATTCAATAGAGTTTTTCAAAAAGATATTCAATAAGTTTTTGAGCTCCAAGCCCATATATTTCTTTTGTTTGTTTCAAGTGTTTCAAAGTTTTGAAAAAGCAAAGAAAAGAAGTTTTTGGGAATTACAAGTTTCTTTCTTCAAGTTTCTATATCATTCAAGAAGTTTTCCTAATTATTTTCTAAAGAGCTTAATTTTCAAAAAATTTCTCACAAGCTTGAGGTTTCATATCAAAATCTATTTTTTACGATCTTGTATTGTGAGATTTCTTATTTGTGATATTTTTGATCACTAAATGTTGTAACTTTTCTTTTTAGCTTTGTGCCTTGGCTTTGTTCCCTCCTCTTATGTAGTGGTATTACTTTGTTCAATTAGCTTTGTGCCCACCTCTTGTGTAGAGATTTATTTTCTTTGTGGCCTAAATGGAGATAGTGAAAATCTTTCTAGGTGAAGACGGGGACATAGAGTTTGGTGCTCGAACCTTGAAACATATCTTTGTGTTTGCGTTTGGCTATCTCTCTCAACTTTACTCTTGTTAAATCTTGCATTGCTCTTATTGCTTATACATAAATACTTGATATTGTGCTTACACTTATTTCAATTCAAGAGAGCTATTGAAGCACCTCAAATCTTATAAAAGAGGAATCTTGAGGAGACGTTCTAGAGCCCTTCATCGGGGATTCAGCTTCACACTTTGAAATTTATTTGTGTGTTAGTTTTGTTAGTGTAAAGCTTTATAATTCTGCATTTGATTAGCACTTCTATTCACCCCTCTTGGTGCTCAATTGTCTTCTTATTGAGATAAGTAAAAACAAATAAATGAGAATCATGAAGGTAATGCAATGATAAATGTAAGCAAGCAATAAGTAGAATGTGCAATAGAAGCAACAACACAAGTATAAGCAAAGTAAAAAGATAGAGATCAAGAGACAAGTAATCACTGTTGGCCCAAAGGCCCATCACTCTAGTTTTGATGATGATTAACTCATGTAATTATAGTTTACTAGTAGACTTGTGATATTTAGTTCCAAATATTTGATCAAGATATTAATAGGTGTTTAGCTTCAACAAATGAGTTTTGGAGCTTTCATGTGTTGATTCAAGAGCTCGAGCGTCAAGATCGCATCTAGTACTCGGTTAGAGTCAAACTCATTGGATCGCGTTTGGATCTAGTCGACTTGGAGACAAGAAGACCTTTGTTTATTTAGTTTAGCTTATTTAGATCTTGTGAAAAGATTAGATAGTGTTATATGCTCAAGTTTACATACACACACAAGTTTATTGATTTTGGTTTCGGTTTAAACGGTTTTTGTTTTCTTATCAAAAATATAGATATAATATCTTTATATGTATATTGGATTCTATCCATATATAATATGCTTCAAAGTTGTTTCAATATCATGTTTTTGTTTTTAGACAAGTTTTGGAGAAAACGGTTTTCCATTTCAAAAATTCAAGTTTTAGAAAATACCGATTTTGTGTTTTATCCAAATTTCTATATCACAAAAATATCAAATTGTTTATAATATGTGTTGAATTTTTGTCACACATATTTATATTTCAAAGATCTTAAAAGAACTTATTTTTGTGAAATTTATGTAATTTTATGGGATTTAATCGAAGATAAAAAGACAAGTTTTTAATCCCTTAAACTATTAGACCTGGTTGTCTGCCGGTCGACCGGCCGATCGATCGAGGCAGAAGTCGGTCAACCGGTCCGGTCGACCGATGTGTACGAAGGTGCACTGGCATTGGGCTGGAGGGCTGGTCGACCAGGTCGGTCGACCGCCAGAGAGCTCTGCTCTCTGGTCTGGCCCCGGTCGACCGGGCGGTCGACCGACAGAGAGCGGCTGCTCTCTGTATCTAGGTCCGGTCGATCGAACGGTCAACTGGAGGCACAACGGTCATAAAAATGACCGTTGGCCGGTCGACCGGAAGGGCAATTATGCCCTTTTCTGCTACCAACAGGCAGATTTTTTGGAGGGTTATAAATAGCCCCCTCTTTAGCTGATTTCACTAAGATTTGAGAAGAGAATTTTTCATCTTTCAAGAGTTTTTCAGCAAGAATTTTTGTGTTAAAAGATTTATTTTTATTTATTTTTAAAGTGTTGGAATATTCAAAGAAAAAGAGTCTTTTGGGAATTGGTTTTTGGTCTTGATTTCAATATCTATTTGAAGATTTTCTCAAGTATTTTTCTTTATTCCAAACACTTTATTTTCTCACACTTGAGCTATCATCTATCCTATCTATTAGAATCTTTGTTTTATGGGAAAATCGGTTAGTAGTTGTTGAGACCACCAAGAGTTGTAACCTTCATTGTATTTGTTGGTATCCCTCTTGTGTAGAGGTGATTGTGGAGGTTGAGTTTGGTTGTGTTGGTATCCCTCTAAGTGTAGAGGTGATTGAGGTTGTTGTTTGGCTTTGAACCTTATCCCTCTATTGAGAGGTTGATCTTGTTTTGGTTAAGTGCCCATCCCTCTAAGTGTAGAGGTGATAGTTGTTGTGCCTTGACTCTTGTGAAGAGATTGTGTTTGTTGGAGAGAGGAGTTGTGCACTCCTAGTTTGTATTACCTAAATTCTCAGTGGAGGTTCCCTATGTGGGAAGTCCTGTGTGGACGATATAGTGGAAATCCTTCTGTGTGAAGGCGGGGACGTAGAGCAGTGGCTCGAACCTCGAAACATATCTTGTTGTTTGCGATTGATCTACTATCTCTAACTCTCTCTTTTATATCTTGCATTGATTCATATTGTTCATATCATGTATACTTGGTATTGTTTGTGTGCCTCACTCGTGTTGAACCAAGAGAGCTTTATATAGCACCTCAACTCTTATTTAGAGGAATTTAGAGGAGATTGTCTAGAGCCCTTCACTGGGAACTCGGCTACACTCTTTGGTTACACTAAGAGTGTGTTGCAATTTGTTTTTAATTCTGCGTTCATTTGTTATTAGATTAGCCTTACACTTATTCATCCCCCCTCTAGGTGTACTTTTAATTGGTATCAGAGGTTACGCTCCTGATATTAGGTTTAACACCTAGGAGTGAGATCTTGGCTAGCTAATCTAGTTTTGCATTTGCACACTTATTTGTTTACACACACTCATATATTTCATGACCCCTCCTATGTTTGATGTTTCTAACATCGATGTATGGAAGCTTAAGATGAGTATGTACCTCCAGACCCTAGGAATGCATGTGTACCTTGCCACTACCAAGAAATCTTATCTCGGTAATA
The DNA here is from genome assembly GCA_038442645.1 of Agave tequilana. Classification (NCBI taxonomy): domain Eukaryota; kingdom Viridiplantae; phylum Streptophyta; class Magnoliopsida; order Asparagales; family Asparagaceae; genus Agave; species Agave tequilana. The sequence continues at coordinate 46,308 of JAVJIF010027227.1, read as the reverse complement.
GCAAGCATATAGAGGCCAATGCACAAGCCCTAGAGGCACTTAGATGCACTCTTAGCAAAGAACATTTATCTATGGTTTCTTATTGTGATTTTGCTTTTGCAGTGTAGAACACTTTGACCTCTCCTGTGCTACAAACGACGAAATATGTGGAGGAGGAATTTAGTGGAGAAGAGTCCGACCAGCCTTACTACATGGTCAGAGGGAATGACTCCCTTGAGATAAACTCGGATACTCAACTAGATGATAGTGCTAGTTTTTCTTATAATGACTATGTTGATGCTGATGCATTAAATGAAGAATTGTCTATTGTATGTGAAAAATTGCTTGAAAAATATAAAGTTTTGAAAAATAAAAGCTTTGGATTAAAAGAAAAAATAAAAATTTGTCTTCTAAATTTGATATTATTTTGCAAGAGAGGGGTAAGATTCCAAATGAAAGGGACTCATTGAAATCCGAAGTTGATCTTGCCTTAAAGAAAATGAATTTTAAAGAATAAAAATGATTGGGATGATGTTTTGAAGAAAAATGAGACTTTGACTTCAAAACTTGAAATTGTTTTAAAAGAGAAACAAACTTTGAAAAATAAAATTGCTTCAATTTCAAAAGAATTGGATTTGATTTCTAATGAAAATAAAACTTTGAAAAATGATTTGAACTCACATGTTTGACATGCTTTACCATCTAATATACCTATTGCATGCTCCACCTGTTCTTCTATTATTGAAAATGATATATGTGGTTTAAAGAAGAGCGTTGATTGTTTGGGCTCCACTTTGAGCCAATATGTCATGAACCACACACGGTTGGAATCCATGTTTCACAAGAAACATGATCCTCCTATGCATGCACACAAACCACGACATACACATGCTTCTCACGTTCATACGCATAACACCATGTATGCTCATGTGTACACATGTACACATTGTGGACGTAAGGGCCACCTTGCAAATTTTTGTTATGATAGGATGCATACTTCAAATTTTACAAACAAGTTTGTTTGGGTTAGGAAAGGTGCTAACCCCCATGGACCCAATAGAGTATGGGTACCAAAATTTACTCCTATTTTATTTGATGTAGGTGTGGGCTCTCACATGACGTGAGATGTGTTGGTGCCTTGAGGTGAATGCGTTCCGAGCTATATGGTGACACTTTTGGATGCATCACTTTCAAGGAAGTTTGGTGGGAGGACCACCATGATTTAAAGATCTAGAGATTAGCCCTAATGGTTTTGGTAACTATCTCTAACTCCTTATTTATTTACATGCTTTTAGATTATTAATTTTTAGCATGTCATATTTTAATGCTCATTATGTTGAATGTCATGATAATTAGACTAGTGATTTGTCACATACATTGCATTTATATTGTCACTTTACCACACTTGTTAGCTAATAAATTATATTAATAAGTTGTGTTTTTCTTTGCTAAATGTAGGCCCAAGTGCTTAAAGGAAGAAAGGAGAAACAAGCCCAAAAGCCCACCAAATTCTGAATTAATTCAGAATAAATTCGAAATGAAGAAATCTGGGCTAAATCTTGGCATATCAAGAGGTTGAGAAAAATCCTCCCTGAATCGAGCGATTGAAGCCAGAAAATCAGAAGCTGTTTCGTCAACGGTTGAAGCAGAAACAAGAAAACCAGCAGGAGATGCGAGATATCCTTCAAACCAGAAGCTTCCCCCCTTTGGTGTGGCCACGTGGCCACACCAGGGCCGCGGAAACGCGGCCCAAGCCGCGTTTCCGCGGCCAAGTAACATCTGTTGGGGAGCGTTTGCTCCCCCAATCTTTCAGGGATTCGCCTCCTTTGGTTTTTGGCTATAAATACCTCTTTCAGCAGAGAAAAAAGGCAGCGAAGACTAGGATTAAGTTTTGCATTTATTTTCTTAGGATTTAGGCTCTTTGTTAGCTAGAAAGAAAGTTGTAATCTTGCTTTTTAAGTTGTAGTCCAGTTTCAAAAACTTGTGAGAGAGAGGACTGAGAGCTTGTACTTGAAAATTGAAGTGACAGCAATACAAAAGTTGAGCCAATTTCTCTTCCACTTGCAGTACGGTATGGGTTACATTATGTCTTTGTTTTCTTCTTCTTTCTCCATGGATAACTAAACATTTTTCTGGGCTTGCTATCGAACTCTCTCTTACTTTTCTTCTCTCTTGTTTTTAAAAGAAAAAGACCCGATGACTCATATGAATGCCTTACTTAAAAGCCTTTCTTTTTGAAAGTGTTCTTGAAGGCACATGAGGATGGGTTTGGATGTTGAATTCACAACTCTTTCATGATCATCTCTTGAATCGTTTTTAATTTATTCTTGCTTCTTCACGCTTGATTTTTTAACATTCGATTCTTCGATTTCTTGAAGAAAAAGACTCAACTCTTCTAACATCTTATGTGCTTTACTTAAAGCTTTCTAAAAGACAACTCTAAGTTTTGCGAATGATCATCTAAGGGACTTAGCATTTCAAGAGAAGAATAACCAATTGAGTAGTAAGATAGTGAGCCCAGACTTTCTTTATTATTACAAACAACAACACAATTTCTAAGTTTTCTAAATCACCTTCTCCAAAACCTTTTCTAAAAGTTGTAATTTTTCTTTCATTCATCTCTCTCTTTCCATTCTCTTTTTCCTAAAAAACGAACACAATTCGTTGTTTTAAAAACGAATCACCGAAAAGCTTCCATCGCATCCCTCCTTGTGGACACGACCCGTTAGCCACGAGCTACACGGTAAATTCTTGAACTCATTGGTTGTTTCTCTTTATTTTAGCAATCAACTAGTGATATGCATATATAGTCTTTGAGATACACTCATGTTTATATGGATTCATATTTTGTGTTCTCACTTTAGTTTAGCTATCGTGTATATCATAACTCTAAACACGTGCATTTACATAATGATCATATTGTTTATGTTTTTGCTTCATGTTTTGATTACTTGTTTAAGATGTAATTTTTTATTAAAACTTGTGTAGATACTTATAGAAATAATGAGCCACATTTAATTTTGTATGTTTGTACTTAATTGCTCATTTGTCCCCATTAGATGTACTAGTATAGCCTAGTTTTGATGGTTCTTGCATTTCAACTTGTATTTCAACTTGTATTCCCTATTTTGTACATGTTTTCATTATAATATGTCTAGTTTCATGTATATGTTAATTTTGGTTAAAACTTTAGATATACATGTATACCCTTGAGTCATTTGTTTTTTATGCAAAATTCTTTGTGGACTTATTCGTGTTGAGGGATATGTATGTATACCTTTAGTTTTTAACAAAACATACATATGCCTTGAAGTTGGAATTATTATGATGAAAATTAAATTTTCTATGATTTTCATATTCTTTTAATTTCATATTGAGCTTCATCGCTTATTTCCATGACTTTCTTGATTACATGACTCTTGCACTCACATCATTCTTGTTTACTCATGATTCTTATTTTCATGAGCTTTATATGTGCTTTATAGACTTTGCGTGTCAATTGTTGAGTGATTTTCATATTTTCATAGATATATACTTATTTTATTCCTTACTTGAAGGATTTCGTACTAGTTTTTAAAATTATTCTAAAACTAATTCATATTCTTCACTTGGTAGTGTTTTTCAATTATGCTAACATTATTTTCAAACTTATTTTTGAAAAACCCCTTCCTTCAAAGGACGGACGGATGGGCGACCATGCCTTGTATCCTCAAATTGAAAATCTTTTTAACATGTACATGAAAGGGAGCTAGTATGAGTTATACACTTGATCCTCATCATATTTTCAATTGGTATCTCAATTGATATTTTTTTTATACTCATATGTGTTTTCTATATATGTATGCTTCAAACTTCAAATAGTATCAATTTCGATTGGTATTTATATTTTCATACATATATATGTGAATTGATTGTGCTTACTATATCTTTACATCTTAAAGCACAAATTATATTTATGCTAAGCTTGATTTACTCCTTAAAGTCAATTATCTCTCAATTGATATCTTATACAAGTCTATGCATTGTTTTATTGGTATTTCATAAAGGGGGAGAAAATTCATGTTTTATCTTTCAATTGGTATCTTTCAATCGAGTTTATTTTCATTAGTATCTTACTCCCATTCTTTATAATGAAAAATACTTTGTTGTGGTATATGCTAACATTTTCAATATTGGTATCAAGTTTCATTTTAAATTGGTATCTATATTGATATGAGTTATGTTTACCTAAAACAATTTAGTTTTTACTTTAAATTAGTTGTTACTTTCAATTGGTATCAAGATATCCAATATATGTATATCTTTCAATTGGTATCAAAAACATACAATGTTTCATTTTCTATTAGTATCAAAGATTTACAAGACATTTTAAATTGGTATCAAAGATATTTTCAATTGATATCTTTTAGTATCTTCAAATTTTGTTTACTTTCAATAGGTATCTCAAAAATGTTTTGTTTATTTTTAATTGGTATCATAAATTGGTATCATAATGTTTCGATGCATACCTTTATCATAAATTGATATATTTTTTAATTGGTATTATATTGTTTTAATATGTACTGCTTATATGCAAGGAAAGCTTAACATCTTCTCTTTATAAAGATTCATGTTGAGTGTATTTCATATTGAGGAGCTTGACCTCTCTTCTCTATATTTTACACGTGTGTAGGGGGAGCTTCACATCTCTTTTTATACATTGTATATTATGTGTTATGTGATTAGGGTTTAGTTATCTCTTTTTCATGTAATGCATGTATGCAGCGGGAGTAACTTTACGTCTCTCCTCTTAATGAATGTATATCGCATATACATCCTTCTTGTTTGATTTGACATAAAGGGAGAAATTTTTTTTTAGTTTATTTATGCCCCTTTGTTGATGATTTGACAAAAAGGGGAGAAAATTTTTGGAGTTTTATATATACATGATTATTTTATTTTCTTGTTTTATACAAAAAGGGAAGAAGCATTTTGATAATTTATATATGCATGTTTATTTTTTTAATTGGTATTAGAGCATATATGTTTTGTTTTCAATTGGTATCAAAGCATATTTGTTTTGTTTATGCAAAAAATATTCTTCATTTATGCATATATGTGTTATTTGTTTTATGCATACATTGAATATCTTTATTATTTATTGCTATGCATGAGTTAAGGGGGAGCTTCCATGAGTTTTGTCATCATCAAAAAGGGGGGATTGTTGGCCCAGAGGCCCATCACTCTAGTTTTGATGATGATTAACTCATGTAGTTATAGTTACTAATAATCTTGTGTTTAAATAGTTTCAGTGATTGACAAGATATTAGTAGGTGTTTAGTTTCAACAAAGGAGTTTTGGAGCTTTCACGTGTTGATTCAAGAGCTCGAGCGTCAAGATCACATCTAGTACTCAGTTGGAGTCAAGCTCGTTGGATCACGTTTGGATCGAGTCGACTTGGAGACAAGAAACCCTCGGTTTGTTTAGTTAGATTGTTTAGATCTTGTGTAAAGATTAGAGAGTGTTGATATGCTCAAGTTCACATACACACACAAGTTTATTGGTTTTGGTTTCGGTTTAAATGGTTTTTGTTTTCTTGTAAAAAACATAGATATAATATCTTTATATGTATATTGGATTCTATCCATATACAATATGCTTCAAAGTTATTTCAATATCATGTTTTTATTTTTAGACCAGTTTTGGAGAAAACGATTTTCTATTTCAAAAATTAAAGTTTTGGAAAATACTGATTTTGTGTTTTAGCCAAATTTCTATATCACAAAAATGATTCAAATTGTTTATAATATGTGTTGAATTTTTGTCACACATATTTGTATTTTAAAGATCTTAAAAGAACTTATTTTTGTGGAATTTATGTAATTTTATGGGACTTAATTGAAGATAAAAGACAAGTTTTTAATCTCTTAAACTGTTGGACCTGGTTGTCTGCTGGTCGACCGGTCCGGTCGACCGAGGCAAAAGTCGGTCGACCGGTCCGGTCGACCGATGTGCACGAACGTGCATGGCCATTGGGCTGTTAGGCTGGTCGACTGGGTCGGTCGACCGCCAGAGAGCTCTGCACTCTGGTTCTGGCGCCGGTCGACCGGGCGGTCGACCGGCAGAGAGCAGCTGCTCTTTGTATTCAGGTCCGGTCGACCGGGCAGTCAACCAGAGGCACAACGGTCATAAAAATGACCGTTGGCCGGTCGACGGGCGGTTGACCGGAAGAGCAATTCTGCCCTTTCTCCCGTCGACCGGAAGGGCAATTCTGCCCTTTCCTGCTGCCAACGGGCAGATTTTTTGGAGAGTTATAAATAGCCTCCTCCTTAGCTGATTTCACTAAGATTTGAGAAGAGAATTTTTTCATCTTTCAAGAGTTTTCAGCAAGAGTTTTTGTGGTTAAAAGATTTATTTTTATTTATTTTTAAAGTGTTGGAATATTCAAATAAAAAAGAGTCTTTTGAGAATTGGTTTTTGGTCTTGATTTTAATATCTATTTGGAGATTTTCTCAAGTATTTTCTTTATTCCAAACACTTTATTTTCTCACACTTGAGCTATCTATCTATCCTTTCTATTAGGATCTTTGTTTTGTGGGAAAATCAGTTTGTGGTTATTAAGACTACCAAGAGTTGTAACCTTCCTTATATTTATTGGTATCCCTCTTGTGTAGAGGTGATTGTGGAGGTTGAGTTTGGTTGTGTTGATATCCCTCTAAGTGTAGAGGTGATTGAGGTTATTATTTGGCTTTGAACCTTATCCCTCCATTGAGAGATTGATCTTATTTTGGCTAAGTGCCCATCCCTCTAAGTGTAGAGGTGATGTTGTTGTGCCTTGCCTCTTGTGAAGAGGTTGTGTTTGTTGGAGAGAGGAGTTGTGTACTCGTAATTTGTATTACCCAAATCCTCAGTAGAGATTCCCTATGTGAGAAGTCAGTGAAAATCCTTCTGTGTGAAGGAGGGGACGTAGAGCAGTGGCTCGAACCTCGAAACATATCTTGTTGTTTGTGATTGATCTACTATCTCTAACTCTCTCTCCCTCTCTCATATCTTGCATTGATTCTTATTGTTCATATCATATATGCTTAGTATTGTTTGTGTGCCTCACTTGTGTTGAACCAAGAGAGCTTTAAATAACACCTCAACTCTTATTAAGAGGAATTTAGAGGAGATAGTCAAGAGCCTTCACCAGGAATTCGGCTACACTCTTTAGTTATACTAAGTGTGTTGCAATTTGTTTTTAATTCCGCGTTATTTATCATTAGATTAGCCTTATACCTATTCACCCCCCTCTAGGTGTACTTTCAATCACAAACACAAAGAATTTGTTTCGAGATTCGAGCCACCACTCTACGTTCCCGTCTTCACCACCGTGGAGGATTTCACTATCCACAATACGATCTTCCACAAAGGGACCTTACAATAAGAAATTATAATGATCTGCACAAGACCAGAGTACACAACTCCAACACTCAATCCTTTACACAAGAGGTAGCACAAAGCCAATAAGATTTTACAAAGCTTTTGAAAATCACTAGATTACAAACACATTCTTCTTTACAAATTCCTATAGAGTACATATAAATTGAAGCTTAAAGAGTTTGTGAGAGTAAAAGTTCAGTTGAAAGAATTTAAGAGCTGAAAAATCAATTGAAATAGCTTTGAAAATGAAAGCACTTGAAAACTAGAAACTTGAAAAACTTGATTTTCAATGTATTTCTCAAACTTGTAAAACTTCTTGTATACTTGTTCAAACTTGTGTATTTTTCCTGTATGAATCCTATTTCCATCACCCATATATATAAGCAACTTATAAACACTATTAGTTTAGCTCACTAGCTCATTGGGAAGTGATTTGACCAGAAAAAGCAAAAATGCCTGTTGAAAAAAGCAGAATAAAAGACAGATTCTGAAAACTAGCTGTTATGACTTTTTGTCAGAACTTCAGTCGACCGTTCATTTTCACGAACTAGCTGTTGGGTTCGATCGACTGCCTGGTCGACCAGAGTCAACCCGAGACTAGGGTTGAGCCAGTCGGTCGATCTATCAATCGACCGCTGGGGTTAGTGGTCGACCGGTCGGTTGACCGACTAATGTGCACAACCCCTAGCCAGAGGCTCGGTCAACCATTCTAGACTATAATAGGCTACGGTCGACCGACCTTGGCCAAAACAAGTTTTTCTGAGTATTTTTTGAATACCAAACTATTTTAAAAATATTTTGTATTATTTTTAAAAGATATAGCAATGTACAGGCAATGAAATGCATGTTATAAATAGAATATAAAATTTTAGAAAAATTGAAAATATGTATCAAGTACCTAACATGTAAAACACCAATCTGAAAAAACTTGTATTTTCAAAAACGTGTATTTTTGTATGTGTAACCTCTTGAGCATCAAATCTATATTCTACACTTTTACATACTATTTTTTTATAAGGTTCTTAGTGACTACAGGTGTCTTCAAGCGGGCTTCTCCACTAGTGACGTCAAACACGTTTGAACTCTAACCCATGTCGAATACCCTTGAGCCTTCAACACCTTCCTTTAGAGGAAGAAAACTCATTGAATCTTCTTGAACCCTGAAACACATTTAAACACTTGAATTTGATTAGTATTAAATAACCACATATGATTTGTTATCATCAAAATAAGAAACTAGTGATTGTAATATTGGGCCAACAGACATGATATCTTGTAATCACCGGAGAATTGATTTCCTTTCGATTGAAGATGTCAGATATAATCTTGAAATTCATGAAGTTGATCATTGATTGGTTTACTATCAGACATCATGAAATTATTGAAGGAGGAGGAGGTGAATCTTTCAATTTCAGCATCGTCGAGGCTATATTCATCCTCGAGAGTTGTCCATAGTTCTTTAGCATTCTTATATTCATAATAAATATCATATAAACTATTACCAAGTGCATTAAGAATTTTATAAAGACAATGATAGTCAATTTTCTCATGTTTCAAATAGATGTTGGAAGAACGAATTGTAGAAAAAGTTTCAACAGAAGAAGATCCAACAGATGATGGATCAGGAGAAGGTGCATGATTGATGCCATTTATGACTGATATAAGACCTAAAGTGGTCAACTAATACTTCATCTGGTTTGCCTATCTCTTAAATATATGCTAGAAAATTTCTCAAGTTTCACACCCTTAGAGTGGTCAGAGTTGGCCATAGTGACAGGATGAAACTACTGAATTATGTATTTCAAGTTATGAAGATGTTAGAATTTAATTTAACAGGTAGCTTAAAACAAACTTCTAGTATGGTAATGTGAGATCTAACAAGATAAAGCAATTACAGCTAAAAATAAAAGGAATTAAACAATTATTCCAGACTAATTCCTAAATTGATGTAGCATGAAAAAAATACAAACAGATATGTCAAGAGTTACTTTTCAGTTCCTAAACAAAACTTGTAAGAGTCTAGATAACAAAGTTATTAGTTAGAAAGAGACAATAACTATGTGCAAGGCTTTATTGCATGCAAAGAAAGAACATTATTTTATTAATGCATTAAGTAATTTAACAGAGTAAGATCTGAAAGATTTAAATGATTATTTTCCCAAATAAACAAGTCTTTTGTGAGAAGATCAAATAATTTGCATGAAAAGAAAAAGATTTAGATAAATCATCCTGTTTTGATCCTTTAGATTGTTGGTTGTATTGTGCTATTTCCTAAATCATGCATATCAAAACAAATTAAACTAATTCCGTAGCATTCTACTATAGAATTAAAACAGAATTAAAAAGTAAGAATGTAAAGAATCTGGCCTAGGGAATGCATTCGCGTAGTCGCTGTCCTAAAAGACCAAAAGCCCGTCTTTTTGCCCAAATGTTTGTTCGATTTTATTCAGTATCGATAAAAGAAACTCCCATAATTACTAGCACTCGGCCTAGAATAGTAAGCAGAACCTCTTGCTCAGACAGAGAATTGTTATCCAAAAATTGAAATGAAACTGGAAGAAATATGACAGTGAGAGAAAAATGAAATTTAGGTGTAAATCTCAGATTTCTTGTTTGTCTCTATATCTGAGAATGAACAGGGAGAAGGTTTTTTTGTAGGCACAGAGCTCTGAAATTTACTAGCAGTCCCTGCACAAATAAAGCACATGTTCAGATTGGTTGCAATTATGTGCAACAACTTCGAACGTTCGCAGATCTGCTTTTACCGGATCAAGAAATGTTACAAATCAAAATAATGAAGGACTTCGGGAGAGTGAAACTGAGCTCGGGAATATTCCGAGTCCAAGTGCTTGAGAAAGACACCGCGTTTCCAGGTGATGGGGAAAGAATCCGAGCTCCAAGTGCTCGGGTTAGCTCCGAAAGAAAAAAAAAATTTCAAAATGTAGCAGCAGGTCCAAAAACCCCTTGAACGAAGCTGCATTCGTGTTCGCAGATCGTAGGCACGCGCCACCCGCACCCGAACTCGGCCCGGCCCTGGCTGATTCTGTTTGGTGCATTTGCGCGCATGTGAGGAGTGTGGAAGATGGCCTAACACTTGTAATAATAGATAATGGAAGAGTTGGTATATACACCACTCAACTTTTCTTTGTCTATCTAATGTGGGGGGTTAAAAACCGAAGACAAATAGAGAAAAACTCAAAGTTTCTCTCCAAAATCAAATTCGCATCTATTCTCCGGGAGACTATAGCCAAATCACCAGCCAACCATAAATCCTCTATGCACTATAGACTCCAAGCAATCGTTAACTGACTGTGTCTGTGCACTTCTATAGCGTATCCGTGTCTGTGTCCATGTAACATAACATGTCATGTACAAAGGTCAAACTTAGAAGCACACTCTGCTCTTAGAGAAAAGAGTGGCTACTTTTTCGTCTTATTTGTTCAAGAAACAAGGAATTTTTTTAACAAAGCCTTCTCCATGTTTGGAGGAGAAAAGAAAACCAAAAGAAATAAAAGACAGCTAAAACTATAAAAGTGCATTTTGTGTCCCCTGACGATTTGTGTACAACCAGTAAATAGAGAGAATTGTCCTCTAGTTTTAGTACTAGCAGCTATTAAGCAAACAATTTGCATTGCGGAACTACATAGAAATTTCCAACCAGTGGTTTTTTGTGAGTATGTTTTTTTTTCCTTTTTCTTTTTAAAGAATTACAGTATCATGTGAAGGGCAATAGTTTTTTCACCTCATCTATTTTTATTAGAAATGATTATTTTTATTTAGAATCAAAGAAGGGCAACTCAACTGAGAGGAGATTCTTTATCTAATCGGTTTCTGCTTTGTTTAATTATTCCACAAGCACTCAACTCATAGGAGAAAGGATATTAATTATAGTATAAAAATAAATTGTTTTGGGTAATCTTTACTAATTTGTTTGGATTTTGTGCATATCACCCACTAAATATGTGCCAGGTTGTAAGAGAGCAACGTGCATTGCTCTATGGGTGTAGGATTGAGCTATTGATGCCAACCTACTGTGCAAATCGCATTGAGTTAAAAAGTTGATTAGGAGAAGCTATGTTTTCAATTAATATTTCATATTAGGAAAAAAAAACTCTAAGTTATATAGGGTTTGTTTTCATCTGGCAGGGTTATTTCAAAATCTAACAGTTTGATCATCTGTGAGAGGGATTATTGAGATCTACGGATCTCTTCTTTCTCTTCTCCGAAATAGTGAAATTATCTGCTGCTACTTGATGACATAAGACTTGACCCGTACCTCATTAAATCTGCGTGATGTTTGTGTTTGTTTGATCTTGATTTCTCAAATTATAACATATTGTGTGTTTTGAACTGCCAGTATAGAATATTTCCTACACCAAGAGCTACTCTCTTTATTTATGTGTGTGTGTGTGTGTGTGTTTTTTTTATTTTATAGTATGCTTTCCCTTTGCGTCATTGTGATGGAATATATGAACAAGCAGCCCATTTGTACTATAGATTCTAAAGTTCAATAGAAAAACCATCTAAATAGAGTTGGTTAGTGTTTTACTACGGAACGAGCGGTGTCTTTGAAGGATGGTATTTTGAGAGAGTGGGTGGGTTATGAGCCTTACACTCAAAAAGGAATAAATGTTTATTGAACTGCAAGTACTACACTATTATAACTCATTTTTTTGACTGACAAGTGAGTCCCAACCCCATGAATTACTGAGGGTCTTGCTAGCATGAGTATGTAACAGTAGTATCATATAATACAATAAGCATCACGCAGAAGGAAAATATCAAGAATAGCATATTTCATCAAATCTTATTGATCGGAGAAATAGCAAATAATGCAACAAATAGTGTCTAGTTATCGGTAGAGCCGGAAAGTTAACCTCATAACCCAGTCCTAACTTGGAGTTGGACCAATACACAACTTGTCCCTAAATTTACAGGCAAGGTATGGATATAGAAAACCTGACATCGACATGACTCGCTACCAATCACAAAAGACATACTATGTAGCGACTGGTAATTTTATCTCATTATTAGTCCTGATGCAGTTCCAACGCGGGCACGAACTGATCCAAAAGGATAATAACATGTCTCAAATATTTATGAGTAAGGTATGGATACAGAAAATCTAAATCTGACCTAACCAGCCCACTATAGACTCTTAGTGATATGAGTATCCCCGTCCGGGGAAAAGGGAAAGAAATGAGAAGAAGAAAGGAGGAGAGAAGAGCTTAAAAGAGAAGACAAGCTCTTAATGTCAACCTTCAACGAAGTTTAATCGCCAAGCCGAAACAGGAAAAGGCACCATCTTTTCCTCCTCTTTTGGCCTTTGCGCGCCTAACTGTCGTTCGGACAACAGAATCTCTTTCTTTAGGACGCGGCGTAACGGTAGGCACAAGAGACGCGTAAATTAATATCCCCACGACTTGGAATATTGTTCTTTCTTTCGTTTTCAATTCAAACCTCAATTTATAGCCGTTGGTCATCTGAGAGCTCCTCCTCTGTCTTGCTTTCTTTCACTAGTTCTCACCTTTATGATGATGATGGCGATTGCCCACTATTGCCCGAGTCCAATCCATTCACACATGGGGTGCCCCTATCCTTTTGTTTGGCATATTCCTCCTTTTTTGATGCAATGGGAAGAGTTGGCTTGAATGGGTTGCATGTGCAATGTTTGAGATCCTTAAATTTTTTTCCATTTTTTTTAAATCTCGGTGTTGAACTTGGGACCTCCGGTGGTATCCATTCAGTATCTTATAGTGATAGATGTACGTTGTAAATTTTTTTTTTTTGGGTAATTAACTGACCGCCGACGGGATTCACCTAGTAATCAAAATATTTTGAGTATTTTGACATCAACCATGGCATTCGAATCGGCATTTAGCACCGGAGGACGTGTAATTTATTGTTATAGAAGTTGAATGACAATGAATATGATGAATGTATTGATATGTACACAATAATATCATAATATGTATCACATTTAATATTGTAGTAGATGAGATAAAAAGTAATATAAGTATTTCTGTTTAATTTATCTTTAACCATATCTATTTTTTACATATCCGATTAGTATTCGCATCCGATTGCTAATATCCGATTTATATCTGATATCCGATTTTGGCGGATACGGATATCATTTTTTCACATCTGCCAATATTCGTATCCGTATCCGAATGTTGGGTGCGGATATGAATATGGTAGAGGTAATATCCGATCTGTATCCGATCCGATGGCACCCCTAGTGGCTGAGCAGTTTGAAAGAGTTGCTCCATAAGAGCCTACATGGCTCCTCCATCAAACGCGGATTCGGTTTATGTGTGTGAGCCACACATACATACAATATAGGACCAATCACGCATTAATAAGCGTATTGATCTTCTTATAATATATTGTGTGTGAGGGAGTTACACACGTATTATAAGAGATTATAAGAAATCTAATCTATGTGTTAATGCGTAATTAATCATCTTATTGTATGTGTGTGCGACTCACGCATATGAACCGAACCCCGTAGGTTCTACGTGTGGAGCCCGTGCATGGGTTATTTTTTTTTTCCCCTGAAAAACAAATGTTTGGGGGCGTTGTAGTAGTTTCCCAAGGATTTTCGCAGCCCGGCGCTCCGAACATCTGTGAGTGGTCATGTCGGCAATTCGTGGGGGCCCGCGCAATGATTTTTTTCCCCAACACAAACCAAGCGTGAAAGAGGAAAATGCAGCATGTGAGCGTCGCTACAGTAGTTTTTTCATTTCAATTTTCTGCAAACAAACATACCTTAAATCTTAAAGGGAGGGCGTGTTTGTTTCGCCGCAAAACGCCGCAAAACGCAAATCGTAAAACTTCTTTTCCATTTTCCGTTATTTGTTTCACTGAAAAACAAGTTGCAAAATGCAACTCTTCTTTTCCCGCTTGCAGTTGCTACAGTTAAATTTGTGGTCATGTAAATCTCACTTTTACACTCATATTTTCCCACTTGCAGTTGCTACAATTAATTTTGTGGTCATGTAACTCTCACTTATAATATACTTACAGTTCAAAACAGTTACTTGATAATCAATATATAATTAAATATTATTAAATATTTAATATTTTAAATAGTGTTTAATTTCTAATTTAATTATTTAATATTTTTAATCTTTAATTTTTTATTGTTTTTAATATTGTTTTAATATTTAATATTTTACTATTTTAATTTAATTTTTTTATTTAATATTTTATTTAATACTTTATTATTTTATTAATACTTATTCAATTATTTATTATTTTATTTAGAGTTAATATTTTATTAATATAACAATATTATACTTTAATACAAAATTACTATATATTTAATTATTTATTTTTTAATATAAAAATTACTTTATTAATATCATAATATATTTTATTATTATATTAATATTTTATTATGCTAATATTGTAATAATAATTCAGTATAATAATACTATAATGATAATTTATTATTAAATTATAATTATATTTTACTTTGTTAATTTTATATTTCTATAATATTACAACAATATTATAATAAAATTTATATTATAATAATTTTCAAGTATTTTTAATATTATAATATTATAACTATATTTTATTATTTTTTTAAGATTTTTTAATATTTATATTTTATTAGT
This sequence comes from Agave tequilana, assembly GCA_038442645.1. NCBI lineage: Eukaryota > Viridiplantae > Streptophyta > Magnoliopsida > Asparagales > Asparagaceae > Agave > Agave tequilana. The sequence continues at coordinate 31,303 of JAVJIF010027227.1, read as the reverse complement.
ATTCTTAAAATTTTATTAACGTTCTTTAGATTTTCTTAAAATTTAATATTATTTATTTAGTTAATATTTTAGTAATATTTTACTATTTATACTAATATTTTATTAATATTATTGTTATAAATAAAATATTAAGATTATTAATTTTTTATCTCAAATTTATTAATACAATTTAATTTGCAATAGTAGATTTAATTTAATAGTATTTATAATATTTAAATTACTGCTACAGTTAATTTTGTGGTCAACTTTTCCACTTACACTTTTACATTACCAACCAAACACCGTAAAACACAATATACTTTACCATTTACACTTTCACTTTATCAACCAAACACCGTAAAACACAATATACTTTTCCATTTACACTTCACTTTATAACCAAATACCGTAAAACACAATATATTTTCTCTGCTACAGTTCACTTTTTCCATTCTCATTTTACGACTTACGACTTGCGACGTTTTGCAACGAAACAAACAAGCCCGGAATCTCACACTGAAATTCAACTATCAGATGACAGAAACTTGGTAGTTTCAAGAAGGCCATGGTCAATCGTCACTTAAGCTGGCCACGGTCTCACATAGTTGTTTCTTTGTTGTTCACGATGTGATTTGTTGATTTTGTTAGTTGTTAGACTAATATATCTATGATACAAATGACTAGGTGACTAAGTAATTGACGATATTATTAGTCAATTTTTACAAAGGGTATTTTAATCTACGTGCCGCTTTAGATAATTTGATTGTTTCCCATTCACTCATCCTATATGCAAATACATTTTCCTTGATCACTGGCTTTCCCCACTAGCTCCCTAGGCCTAAAGTCTACTAGCTTTTGGAATTAAAAGTAAATAAATTAAGTGGAAACAAAATAATGAAAATGTACCACTTATGTAAGCAATGATATTGTCGGTAATGAAAGTCCTCAAACAATAACAAAAAAATATTATCTAATCTGATAAATTGCAGCCACTTTCTCTCATGGACTGATTGAGCTCAATTTGACTTTGTACAATATCTCATCCCACTACATACTTTTTTTTTTTTTTTTTGATCCTGTATGTGCATATTGCTTGCTTCGACGTTTTCTCTATGCCTTCTTCAAGCCAAAGATTGTGCATATCTTGCATTCCTCCTTCATGCAAAGACAATTTCGCGGAAAACCCCTACAAATGAAAAAAAATAAGCTCGACATAAACGTTTTGTTAGTTGCATGTCTAAATCTTGGTCCCCCGCCGTTGTGTGTAGACTTTCAGCGAAGTTTATATTGTGATGATGATGAATATGAGATGGTGAGGTGCGAGGGGGGATATCCCTCGGATATCCAGAATAAATGGAGGATGAACTTTTGGGGGGTGTCGCCTTCTTCTTCCTCTTTTGCCGGCATCCTCTCCTTTACAATATTGAGACAGACAAGTCAAACTTTGTTCATCATCATAATCATCGTCGTCGTCATCATCAGCTGAAACTTCACTCTCTCCTTCTCAAAAAAGTGCAATGTATAGTCCATTATTAGTGCTATTAGCGCATGCTAACCTTGTTGAGAGTGGCCTAAGCACTCAGCAAAGTGCTTTACATGATACTTAAAATTTAGGGTTTGTGTCTTGCGGCTCCTTTTGGTGATATTACGGCCCCAGGAGAGGTACATGAATCTCAAATTCTGGAATCCTATGATGGATACTGCAGCAAGGATTGCTGCAAGTGGCAGCAGTGAGATGAGAACTGCCCACACAGACAAATACCTAAACCACTTCACATATATTTTCATGTGATCACTGTACCAGTGAGCCCGGTCCATTTTCACAAGGGGAAAACACAGTGAAAGAAAATTTATTTTTCGCAAATGTTTGCAGCAATCTGAAACTTGAACAGTCACTTCCTGTGGATTTGTAGAGAATGATTTACACTGCAGTCAGTTTGATTGCAGTCGAGTGACATTGTTCTTCAACTTCGAAGAACAACTCACGATTGGTGTAAAGCTCTTTATATATTTTCTTTTGAAATCAAAATTCATTCACTTGTTATGAGAGTGACACGAAATCAGTCCTTTTCTCTTACTCAATGGCATAAATCAGCTTCATCACAAGCTTTCTTGCTACGCTGCACAATGCGCTACATCACAATCAATTATAGATATTAATCAATTACTTTTTTCACACAGGATAGATCACAGAATGTGCTCCGAAAACTTTTTAACCAACTCTCTTGAAAGGATCCATATATAGTTTGCATCTACTTTTCGCAGCCCCTTTCGGTGCCCGTTTCCAAAATTGGCAGTTCGAATTTAACATATAATATATATTTTTTTCTCATAGGGAAGAAAAATGAGATCTAGACACAATGAGTGGGGGAGAGATTTTTTTTTTTTTTCTTGAAGCTGTAGGTTTTCCATGTGTTGCATCTCAATTTGGCTGGTTTTGGGAATCAAAATGTTTTGGATCACCACTCAAGATTGAGAGCCACAGATGAAAGTGGAACAAGGACTTGCTTATTATCACTGTGCAGATTGTTAACAATCAAGCAATATTTAACAACTTGGTCGGATCTTCTGATCAGATTTTTACATGTGTGTTCTTCTTTTGTTTCTTACGGGAACACTCACGTTTCAAGCAGGGCAAGAGAGTTGGTGAGGAGACTGGATCAGTCATCGTTGGACGTCGATTTGACTAATCTCTCGTGTAGGGAGAGAGGAGATAAAGAAGATAGAGGAAGATAGCACAGAAATCGAAATCAAAGCGAGCAAGAACGACGCATTGAAGCAGGCCAGGACAGGACTCGGTCGACCGTCCGGTCGATCGGTGGACAAGGCCGGTCGACCACCAAGTCGATCGTGTGCACGACGTGCACAGGAATGGCCAGATAGACCGCCCGGTCGACCGTGGCAAAGGAGTGACGACTGCCCGGTCGACCGACGGAAGGTAGCTGCTCTCGGTTGGTCCCGGTCGACCGAGGACAAGGGCCGGTCGACCGGCAGACGCGTTTCGCTGACCTTTTTGGATTCGGGTTTCTTTTCTATTTTGGGATCGAATCCAATCAGGGTTTCTTAAAACCCTGAGACTCTGTGGCTATAAATAAGGGCTAGAACCCTCATGTATTGTATCCCTGGAAATATCCTCTGGTATTAACTTGTATTGTTGTTGAATCAATAAAATCTCTCTCTATCTTACCCCGAGGACGTAGGCAAATTGTCGAACCTCATTAAATATTGTGTTGGCTTGCTTTCTCTATTGTTTCTCTGTTCTTGTCGTGTTGGGTTCATCTCCGGCTACAACTTTCTTTGTTTGGTATGGATTCCTTAAGTGGTTGTTGTCAGGCGTGCGCAACAATTGGTATCAGAGCATCCTAGGTTCGTCGTAGGATCGTGTGTTAATTCTGAAGGCATTATTTGCTGCTTGGCGGAGATCGTGTGTCGATCTCGGACAGCGTTGGGACTATTTGTGAGATCGTGTGTCGATCTCAAAACAACATTTGTGTTGCTTGAGGAATCAATTCGACGGAGTAGATCGTTTCGCAAACTCTTCAACGTGTTGAGGTAAAGATCCCATCTTTATCTAGTTTATTTTATCTAACTCTATTTGTTTTCGCATTGCTTTGAGGAATCAGTTGAGAAGATGTTGGAGATAGTACATCGGCGGTGAAATCCGTGAATCCATATCCATTGAGAATTGATGTTGTAAACTTCGACGGTAAGAACAACTTCGGTATGTGGAGATGTGTGGTGATGGTTGCACTGACGGCATCAAACCTCGAAGACACTCTACGGTTGGAGAAGAAGCGCAATTTAACTACTGAAGAAGATTGGGACAAGATAAACCGAACGGCGTGTGGCTTGATCAGGTTTTGTTTGACACAAGACATCAAGTATCATATGTTATATGAAACATCTGCGAGGCAGCTGTGGGAGATTCTGGAGAAAAAGTATCTGACGAAAATCGTCGAATCGCGATTACAGTTGAAGAGTAAGCTTTATCGTTTTCAGATGAAGAGAGGATGCTCCATTAACGAACACATGAATAACTACACAAAACTTCTTACAGACCTAGTTAATGTAGATGGAGATCGATGAAGAAAATAAGACGGTAATCCTATTGAATTCTCTTTCTGTAGAAGAGTATTAGACCTTTACTCTTACTTTGATCAATGGAAGAAAATCTCTTAACTATAATGAGGTATCTGCTGCTCTTGTGAATTATAAAGTAAGGAGGCAAGGCAGACTGTCCTCTTCTGGGAGCACAACAGCAGAGGCATTGGCGGTAAGAGTCAGAGGCTCCAATCGGAAGGAAAGAGGTGATTAGGGAAGATCAAAATCCAGATCAGGCTTCAGAGATCTGAAGAGGAACCAGTGCGCCTTATGCAAGAAGCTAAGGAACTAGAAAGTTGATTGTCCGAAGGCCAAAGGTAAGAAGAAGGAGCCGATGACTGAAGCAAATCTCGCACAGGTGGTCAGTTCTCATGCTAGTACTTCACAGGCGGATGGATCGGGTTCAGACTCATCGGTATTCTCTTTCTCTGTTACTGCTCCTACTGTTGGTTTCTCAGATAATTCTGAGTGGATCTTAGATACATAAGCCACCTGTCATGTGTGCCCGAACAGGGACTGGTTTTCTAGTTTTGAGAAGTTAGATAGACGTTTTGTTGTCATGGGTGATGATCATCCATGTAATATAGTATCAAGATAGATGATGTGATAGTACGAGAATTGAAGAAAGTGAGGTATATACCTCAACTCAAAAGGAATCTTATCTCTGTTGGTGCTTTGAAAACGTTAGGTCTTGTGGTATTCATACAAGATGGTGTTTTCAAGATGACCAAAGGCTCAATGGTGGTTATGAAGGGCGTCCGTCGGAATAATCTCTACTACCTGAAGGGTAGTACAGTTACAGATCAGGTGGAGACTTCTATTCCTTCAGATAATGTTTGCACAGGCAGATGAGGGTCGGACACGGAGGTGAAAAGTCTTTGCAAGCTCCAACAAAGAAGGAATCGTTGGAAGGTGCTGCTACCTGCAACATGGTGGGTGAACACAGCGTTCTGGACAAGAATAAGGTAAAATTCAGCACCACGGCTCACCACTCTGAAGGTCTTCTTGATTGTGTTCACGTAAGTATTTGGGGACCTGCTAAGACTACATCGCTTGGAGGTCATAAGTGTTGGAACTTAGATTTTGATGATAACAATTGTGTTGCGGAATTATTGGAGCTCAATCTCAAAAGCTAATGATGAGTTCTAAGTACTCAAGACTACTCAAGGATATTGGCTATTTTTTTGTATTTTTTATAGAATGTTAAAAGGCTTGAACACACACATAATTTAGTCATATAGTCGACTTATACCCAAGTCTAGTCGACTTATATATCCTCTAGTCAACTTTCCTCTTTATGTAGTCGACTTAGTTTTTCACAGATACATGTCAACTTTCTGTTTCTTGACTGTTAGCAGTATTAGTCGACTTACCTACATTGCTAGTCGACTAATCCAAGTTGTAGTCGACTAATCCTTTCTGTTGTTCGACTAATTATAATTTTTAGAAACTTATCATCTATGTCAGTCTTGATACAGTCAACTTGCTTTCTTGACTAGTCGACTAACCCAGGCAAAATGTCATACCCTAGTCGACTACCCTCCATACCCTAGTCGACTTATAACAGTTTCTGACGGTTAAATAGTTATTAATTTCTGGTGCTTTATCCAAAGTTTCAAATTTGACTTGATAACTTTCCTAACTGACCATTGATTTCAGTTATAAATAGGGATGTTGTCCTAGGATGTTAACACCAATTCAAATCATTAGTTTTCTGTCCAAACTCTATTGAAAAATTCTGTTTTTCAGAAAACTAATTTTCACTTTCATTTCTTCACATAATTCATATTTTATTGTGAAGAATTCTGAGAGTCCATCTATAAGAAATCTTGTTCACGATCACATACAAGTCTCAAGGCTTATAAGATATTTTGTAATCACTTAAAGAAAGAATTGTACAAGGTTATCTTCTTGTATTGAGAAGAGGTGTATAAGTAGTTGATTTTGAGTGTACAAAATCAGGATAAGAAAAATCTCAAACGGGTTGCTTGGGAACTGGATGTAGGTCATGAGGACCAAACTAGGATAAAATCTCTCGTGTTTGTGTTTGCATATTTTTTGAGATTTATTTTCTTTCTTGCAAGTTAGTTTATTTAGCACTATTGATCTTTGTTTTAGTGTTTGTGTTGATATAATTTTTAGATCTTACAATAAGTACTTTGTCTTTTCTATTGAAAATTTATCTAGGCAGTGTTAGATATATCCCATGAGACAAGATGTGAAACCCTAAGTATGTTGGTGAAGTGAAAGGAAATGATGGAGAAGTAGACCGGTAGAAAGATCAAGGAGCTGCAAATTGGTAATGTTGAAAGAACAAGGACCAATTCCTATAATTTGGCCAGAACACTGGTATTGGTACTCACTTCACAGATGAAATACATGGGTTAGCGAAGAAGATAAATTGTTCCCTACTATAGAAGGCTCGTATTTATTGTCTAATGCACGATTAAACAAATTGCTTTGAGCTGAGGCGATTATGTATGCTAGCCATCTCATAAATGGATTGTCATCGACTACAATAGGAGGTAAAACTCCACTAGAAGTTTGGTCTGAAAAAACTACTCAAGGTCATGGTTTACTGCGGGAATTTAGAAGTCCGGCTTACTTTAGTGCCAAAGATGGCATGGTGAATCTGCGAGTAAAGAAGTTTGTATTTTTGGGTGTCAAAAGAAATATGAAAGGATACAGGTTATGGGACCCCAAAAATAAGAAGATCGTGTTGAGTCAGCATGTCACGTTTGATGAGACTTCAGTGTTGAAGTCTACCGTCTCTCAGCAGGTAGAGAGGACGCAAACCAAGAAAGTATCGCAGCGGGTGGGGATTGATGCTACTCCACCATCTCCAGTTGGTTCAGTATCAGTGAGGACTTCACTGGATGTGACACCGGGTGGAGATCATGTAGCCAGTTTTGATGCTGAACAGATTGAGGACATTGATGAGAATGTCAAAGTATTTACAGCAATTGGAACCAAGATAAAATCACGAAAGTGGGTGAAGAAGCATGAATCTCAAGCTTGTGACCGCGACAAGCTCAAGTTGAAGGCCGTTGTTCTCCATGACTGTAATGAGGAGGTTCATATGACTCAGCCAGATCGGTTCACTGTTGAAGATTCAGTCACAAGTGCTTGAGCTTGATGGAGCTCATTTACAATGAACTACGGTTGGCTTGATCCCTTGAGCAAGGTACATAGGCAGCCGTAAAGGCGCAGCCATTTGGTAATGCAATCCGTATGAAGCTGTTTGGGTTCTCGAGAAGCTGATTAGGACTTCACGTAGAGGTAAAGAGTTGGACTTTACGTAAAGGTGAAGCATTGTGATCTCAATGAACAGTTGATCTTCTGGTGAGAAGATGGCTAAAGCTTGCATAAGGAGGGTGTGCATCCAGTTTGTTAAAGCCGATGACGGTGTTTGGTGTGCTCTACTCAGATTTGGTTGGACCATCTCGAAGACATGTAGATTGGAGAGAGCCAGTCAGTTGGAGAGTTAGTGTTGGCTCATGATGGGTTCTTCTTGAGGTCATTTGGAATAGAGTTCCAATGAAGTTGCTGAGTGGGAGACACGTTCGTTGGTCGGCTCGTATGATATTTCTCTTCAAGTGAAGTGATGGGAAGGCATGTATGGTGCATTCCGTTTGGATAGCTGAGCTGAAGTTGGAAGCTTACAGTTGATATTGGAGTTTGGCGAGAGTTGAAGGTGGCAACGACAAACTCAATTTGGATCTGGTGAGATCAATGGAAATCAATTGTACGTGTACTAGCGATTAGTTTGAAGAACAGGTTTCGTCTGTTGGCCAAGCCGAGATCGTGTGTCGATTTCGTTCGGAGCGCTCAAGTCGAGATCGTGTGTTGATTTCGTTCGGAGCGCTCAAGCCAAGATCGAGATCGTGTGTCGATTTCGCCAGGTGATCGTTGGAGTTCGGCTCAGATTTGAAAAATCTTCACCGAGGTGGAGAATTGTAGGGAGAGAGGAGATAAAGGAGATAGAGGAGATAGCACAGAGATCGAAAGTCAAAGGGAGTGAGAACGGCGCATTGAAGCAGGCCAAGACAGGGCCCGGTCGACTGATGGACAAGGCCGGTCGACAGCCAAGTCGACCGGTGTGCACGATGTGCACAGGAATGAGAGTTTCCTAAAACTCTAGGACTCTGTGGGTATAAATAAGAGTTAGAGCCCTCATGTATTGTATCCCTGGAAATATCCTCTGGTATTAGCTTGTATTGATTGTTGAATCAATAAAATCTCTCTCCCTTACCCCGAGGACGTAGGCAAATTATCGAACCTCGTTAAATATTGTGTTGGCTTGCTTTCTCTATTGTTTTTCTGTTCTAGTCGTGTTGGGTTCATTTCCGACTGCATCTGTCTCTGTATGGTGTGGATTCCTCAAGTGGTTGTTGTCAGGCGCGTGCAACATCTCGGAGGAAGCTGCGGGTGGGATTCTGAATGCATGTGACCTTCAGTTGATGTGATTCCCGGTCTCTTGATGCTATGGCTTGTCCAATGCTAGATGCTTGTTGGGCCGGTTTTTGGTATTAAGGTGTTTTCGGCTACTTTGTTTTTTTTTGTTTTTCTTACCGGATGTGATGTTGGAATTTCTCTCTTTTGCACATGCCTGTGTATTTTGGTTTGGGAGAATCCTTATTTTTAGTTTGCTGTTTTGAAATATTTTCATTAAAAACTTTTTAATGAAGCCCGGGAACTATTGGGTTCACTGTTTTTTTCCTTAAAATAATAATTAAGCAATATTTATTGGATATTGCTATGAGCAGTACCCTCGAGTGTTTAATCTTCTTTTTTCCACTAAAAATGGCCTCTGGTCTTTAGAGCTCTAATGAGACGAAGAACTGAGACAATCCCTCCACTCACAAGTTCAAATAGATAGCTTGGGCCAAACTTAATATGATAGTACTAACTATATAGCTTTCATTGTCTGAAATTGACCATTCTCAAAAGCATAAAAATGAGGAAAAACTTTTTTTTTATTGAAGATGTAGTCCATTTTTTTCACAAATCAATCTTGACCGAACAATCAGAAATATGCTACTATTTCTCGAGTATTGAATTATTCTCTTGCGTCAGTTAAAGAGTAATGTATTTCGTTTGCTGAGAAGAATGAATCTTTTTTATCGAAGGATCAGAAAAAAGAAAAAAAATAATAAAAATCTCGAGATTTATTGTGGGAATGATCTTAAAGATTTAAAACTTTAAACAACAACATTTGTCAATAACAACATTACGGAGACAGTCAATCAATGTAAATTGATCCACGCCAAGTTTTTTTTTTTACTTCATGTCTTAAGGTGGTCATTGCTATAGTGTGACAATCTTGTTTAATTACAGTTTTGTTAATGAAATAAGATGGAACTTTAAAAAAAGAAAATTTTTACTGGTCATGGACCACTTTCTTTTTTTCTTTTCCCATTCTTTCTTTTCTGAAAAAAATTGTATGCAAGGTTACAAGCAGATGCATAAATTTTCTTAATTGTTTTACACAAAATATTTTTGCTTCTGAGTATTATATGATGCAGATGCACGCACATAAACATAGAAACTACCACAATTGATATCTTCTCCTTTATTCACATATCAACATATACCTTTAAAAAAAAATAAAAAATAAATAAACTTGGACAGGATAACATTCCCCTAAAAATTGATTTTGGCCTTTGAAAGAACCAAATGCGCATTTGCAAAATATTTTATTATTAATGATGGAGATAAACCTATGAGTAGAAAATAACTCACTAATATGTCCTTTATTCACATGGCAACATGCACCACTCCAATTTTTGAAGAATTTGGAGATTGATGGGAACAAATGCTGGAATATGATCTTCTAATTAAACAAATTATTACTTGTGGTTTACATTTTATTAGAAAAAAAAGATTTATTTTATTTCTGACAAAGAGAGTTTCCTAATTATTCATGTGTTGACTTCCCATTTATTAGAGGAAAGTACTCCTTTGGAAATATATGGTGTTCTTGGTGTCTTTCCATGATTGAATCTTAGAGATGCATTGAAATCTTGACCTATGGTTTTCTCTTGATGAATCTTGATGACTGGAGGAGTCCATATTAGTTGCCAACAAGCTCCATCAACGCCTAACAATTTGTCTCATAAATTCGAACCATCCTGGCCTCTGATTCAGGCGTTGACTGTGAAGCTCATGTTGACTTCCATCGGTCTCTACCTGAAGTTGACCTTGTTGACCAAGAGGATGTTTGACTCCTTGAGGGAGCGTGTCATATCATCATATGTGACTCATGGGCAACTACAGATTCTGTGAGCTTATCCGCGTGGATGCACGTAAGCGGGACTGTTTTGTGCGCGTGCACGCGTTTTTGAGTCTTGATAGTTGTCAGTTTGTCCATTTTTTCTTTTTTTTTTTTTTTTTTTTAACTTAGAGCTTGTTTGGCTTGCAAGTTGCTTTTGTGATTCAGAGTTTTCAAACTATGATTTGCAAAGCTCTAACTGTAATTTCATGAACTGTAGTTTCTTGACTAGTTTGATTTTAAGGTTAAATTTTCTAAACTGTAGTTTTCTAAAGTAAAGTCCTGTAACTCCAAAAAATCGAACTTGGTATTCATTTGACTATTATTCGTGTTGTACTGTATCATAGTTATTTCTAAAAGTTGGATAATTGGTCTTAATTATATTTAAAAAATCCAATAAGAGTGAATTTCTGTAATTGGCTAGTAAATTTACAGTTTGATATTTGCGAATAATAGTTTGCAAACATCTAACTACAACTTAAAATAAAATAGTTTAGAACTTGAAAACCAAACAGACTCTCACTAGTTTTGGGATTGAGGTCAAACAAATGGTCCCACATCTGCTAGACATGAGAATGGTCTTGGGTATATAAGCATTTGGGTAACTCCTCATAAAGCAAGTCTTTTTAGATGGCGTCTCAAGTCCAACAAGTGATATCAGAGCATGCCCAAGAAGGTCTTTGCATGAGAAAACTGACAGATAAGACTGTTGCTCAGTTTTACCTTTCTCTTTACAAAGGGCCTGACAAGTAAAAAATACACTGTGTACAAAGTAACAGACAGTTACAATGCCGCTAGATCTTTACACTAAATTGTTTATGATGATCACACTATAAGAATAGGCTTTTTTATGAGAAACCTCAATATATGAATTGTTGTTGAGGATTCAGCTTCAAGTGGAGTTCCATGAGTCTCGAGTGGTCGTCTCTCCTCTTTTCCGCTGTGTTGGGCTCTAATGACACAATCTCCACTCTCTTCACTCACAATCACTTCTTCAGACAGAAGGCCTAGCTTTTGTGGGGCTTTTGCCTCTGCCTTGTATCGTGATGTGTTTTATACTCTTATTGTCAGAACAACATGGGGGAGCAATTTATATGCTTGTAGAAATTAAAATCCCAGGAAATGCAGATTTAATTATGTGGTGATGTCAGAGATTCAAGGCACAAAAACTATCCATTTCGCTGGCAATCAACTTTGATCGGATATTGAAATCAAGCTACTATTCTCCAAGCACTGAAACATGCTCTCTCTTTGGGGTCTGTTTGGAGATACGAAAATTTTTTGGGAAAAGTTCTCAGCAGCTAAGCTGGAGACATTTCACTATGAAACACTGTTCGTCCGTTACGGTGAACAGTGATTCCACCAGGTTTCGCTCGCTGTCCACCAGGTTTTGCTCCCTCCAGCGAGCGAAACCTGACACTCACAAAATTGGGCGCCACATCAGAATTTGGTGAGGCTCACAAGGAGATTTCTTTTTTTATTAAATTAAGCAAACAAAAAATTTAAAATCTGACACAGGGTCAGGTGAACAGTGAATTTTTTAACTTTTTTCAAGGTAACAAATACGGACATGTTTGGCACTGAATGTGTGTTGAGAAAATTTTACGTTGAGGCTCACATATTCAGTTTTTTTATGGAAAAGTTTTCACGTGACCTCACTAATTCAGTTTTCTCACTGGCATCCCTCCATTGCGAAAAGAAACTGATGGAAACAAAATAACGGGGGCTCGAGTGTGGGCCCCACGCATTTTCTCCCCTCCCATAAAACAGTATCCAAATATACATTTGAGGAAAAATCCCTGCGGCCCCCACAAAATAGTATTTTTGAGTCCCATTTTGGCCAAACAAACAGCCCCAAGCGACATGTATTTTGTTTGTTTTTGTATTTTCTTAGTCATAGTGTAAACCCTAACTGCATTGCGTGTATCTTGATCGTTTATGATTTTATTATTTGAATAAGGTGGAGTTTCCGGTCAAGAATTTTTTTTTTTTTTGTGGCTAAACTTCCCTAATTTTATTTTCTTTTATATGTCCCTGATAAAATTTTCAGTTCTCTCTTCCTTATCTTCTCTCTTTTTTTCCTTCTTTCCTGCATGTCTTTCTCCAAAAGAGATTTTGGAGAATCCAGAAATTTCAGAATTCCACCTTGTAAACTATGATTCAAGACAGAGCAAAAAATTCCACTCTTTTCTTCAATAAAATTGAAATAGAAGATTATCACAATGTAATGCAGAGGCTTTTTGGATTCAAGGAAGTGGGCGGAAGTGAGAAAGTGGAAAGTAAATTTTTTTCTTTTAAAGAATTAGAATTTGTGTGTATCTTTTTTGGCGTTTGGTTGATAGTTGAGAAGTGAAAGTGAAAAAATTTATTGTATTTTTTGTTTTTTGACTAATAATGTAAAAGTGAAAGTAGAAAAGTTAACCACAAAGTTGACCGTAAATAATATTAAAATAAAAACTAATCATGAAAAAAAATTGACTGTAATTAGAATGCAAATAAGATTTACATGACTACAAAATTAACTGTTTTGAGTTACAATTTATTACAAATGAGATTTACATTACCATAAAATTAACTGTAGCATCCTTTAAGTGAGAAAATTATTGTGTAAAAAAAGAGAAAAAGAAAAAGAGTCTTTCTATTTTCTTTTTCTGATATTTGGATGGACAATAGAAGTGAAAAATGGCACTTCCCGCTGCCTCACTTCTGTCCATTTTCTTGAAACCAAACGGCCCCTTAAGAATTGCCAACTCCATTATATTATACTCGGTGATATATATGTTGGTTTCTGCTTATCAGGAATCAATCTGACAACTATTCAAGATCACTGAAATATCAACAATCTAATTGGTCAGGTCGGCAAATATCAGGTGGGAGGTTTTCCGTTCAATAGAACGTTCCTTAATTTAAGAACCACCTTTCAATTTCCTTCCTTGGTTAAACACCAATTAGACTGAATCTAAATCAGTCTCGATATATTGAATATCAGTATATCCCCTGTATAAAGAAATTAATTCACTTATACAGTACTTGGAGTGAGGTACGCTTAGAGCGAATCTTCTTAAGACAATTACGTCCCCCGCACCGGTGCTAACGGGTTAATAGACGCTGGTCTCTCAAGATACAACACTCCTTTACGGTATTTGGATAGCACTACCAAATCACCGTACGATCAATCGTAGTTAACCAGTACCTTCACAGGATCGTTGAAGCAGCGGGACAAAGACAAATTTTGGGAGAATATTTACCTTTACTTTGGAGGAGCACCCACTGTAGAGGAAGAAGGAAAGTTAAAGAATATTCTTCTTCAGAAGTCTCAGATTCAGACAACAATTCTATTAAAGAATCTATTAAATTTTCTGAGCCCTCTTTCAGAACAAATTTATGCAGAATCTCTTTTGGAAGTCGTTTCGGAAACTGAATTTCCCACTTCGCGTTGGAAGTCACTTCAGAACTCCAATTCCCAATTCAGAACGCAGTAACTCACTTCTAGTTCAGAACTCAGAGAGAGAAGAGATTTTCGTTTTTGGTGTGTTTAGAATGAGAAACTAGAGCGCTATTTATAGCGCTCCAGGAGGGGCCAATGGGTCCGAACCCAACGAAAGGTTGCAACGGTTCGATCTGAATCATTGCAATGGTTCGACCCAACAGTCGCAACTGTTGGCTGTCCAACTGGAGCGGTTCGGATCCAGATAGCAGGGCGGGTTCGTTGGCGGGCCGATTCGGATCTGGATAGCGGAGCGGGTATGCTTCGCGTAACCCATACCCGTGAGACCTGATTCAAAGAGAACCAGGCCGGGTAGGGAACCTGAACCGGAACCAGACCCAGACCCCGGCGCCGGCCGGCCGGCCGGCGCCGCCGCAGCGGCGGCGCGCGCATGAGCGGGCATGGTTCCCTCCCAATCGCGCGCGAAAACTCCAAGTACCCAAAGGGCACGCCTTTGTTCTCAATTTTCTCTATTTAAACACTACGAACTTCCATCCCATGGCCAATGTGGGACTAAATGCTTTTAGCTACCTTTAGTCCCATTTTGGCTTTGAATTAGGCAATCTTTAGACTTGAATATCTCATTCATTCGAAGTCGGAATTGAACATGTGAATATACCACGTTCATCCCCATTGGAAGGAGAACACACTCCAACCATCATCCAATTGATTCGATCAATGGATCTCGCCGTAATTCAATTCAAAGATTCACATATATATTCTTCATATTCCAACAATCCCCCACAATGAATGGAGATTCAAGGAAATGACACACAAAGAGACTGACTCTATTGTGAAAGGTAGTTTAGAAAAGAAACTGCATCAGGATAGGTGAACTAGGTCTTGAACCTTCCATAGCGAAAGCTTTATCAGACTTACTGGCTAATCAGTGAACTAGGTCTTGAACTGTTAGCCGTTAGTGTAAGCCAAGTCAACAAGTTTCACACAGTGACTTTTCAAATCAACTTTGGTTCTCGGTTGTGTCCGTTTTGGCCCTGAACATTCTTAGTTTCAGAGAGTATCTTTAGGGAATAACAGCCTCCATAGAAATTCCCAAAGAGCCGACCCAACTCTATACTCACATAGGTGATCGTCCTATTAAGAGTAGTCTACTCTACTCCACTTGTTTAGTAACAAGATATAGGCATCATTAAAAGCGTTAAGCTTATCCTTAATTACTTGTAGAAAAGCACTTATGTGCACCTTAGGAGTGGATTGGAGTCAAGCTCCCAAGTGCTTACTTACTGAGTCAATCATAACTAGTTTTTCCTCTTGAACTTAGTCCGTGGGATCTCTAGTCGCTAAGTGAGGTTTCCATTAAGCTGACTCGGTAAGGTTAGGCTTTTAGAGCCATTCTCCTCGATGCGCAGTTTATACGCTCTCCACTTAAACCTTTAGTAAGAGGATCCGCTAAATTATCCTTTGACGATACAAAGTCAATAGAGATAATTCCATTTGAGAGCAACTGCTTCACGGTATTATGTCTACGATGAATATGTCTAGACTTACTGTTGTATATAACATTTTGTGCCCTAGATATAGCTGCTTGATTATCGCAGTGTATACATATAGCGGGCACTGGGTTTTGCCATAATGGTATATCTTCTAAGAATTATCGAAGCCATTCTGCTTCTTCTCCGACCTTATCTAAGGCTATGAATTCTGATTCCATAGTGGAACGGGTAATACATGTTTGCTTAGAAGATTTCTAAGATACCGCTGCTCCTCCTAGAGTAAATACGTATCCGTTAGTTGATTTTGATTCCTCAGAATCTGCAATCCAATTAGCATCACTGTATCCTTCAAGTACAGGTGGATACTGTCCATATCTCAAGGCATTTTCCTTGGTATGTGATACGTAACCCAATACTCGTAGTAGAGCGGTCCAATGTTGATCACTAGGATTACTAGTGTATCTGCTTAACTTGTTTACAGCGTAAGCAATATCGGGTCTAGTGCAATTCATCAAATACATTAGACTTCTGATAATCTGAGAATACTCCAACTGACGTATTCCAGTTCCTGTATTCTTATGAAGGTGGACGTGTGAGAGAAAAGGATTTGTATTCTCTTTTATCCCATGATCCTTGAATCTTTCTATCATTTTATCCACGTAGTGTGATTGAGATAGACTGATTCCATCTGGTGTTCTGGTGATTTTAATTCCTAAAATTACATCAGCAACCCCCAGATCCTTCATGTCAAAACTGTTGGATAACATTCTTTTAGTGGACTTAATAATTTCAATATTAGTCCCAAGTATCAACATGTCGTCTAAATAAAGATAAACAATGATACATGCATTTCCAACTGTTTTCGTGTAAACACACTTATCGCATTCATTGATAGTGAATCCATCTTTGATCATGACACTATCAAATTTCTTATGCCATTGTTTTGGAGTCTGCTTTAGACCGTATAAAGATTTTACCAATTTACACACTTTGTGTTCTTGGCCCTTGACTATAAATCCTTCAGGTTGCTCCATATATATCTCTTCATTTAATTCACTATTTAAGAATGCAGTCTTGACATCCATTTGATGGATATCTAAGTTATGCAATACTGCAATTGCAATCAACATCCGAATGGATGTTATTCTTGTTACTGGTGAATAAGTATCGAAGTAGTCAAGTCCTTCTTTTTGTCGATAACTTTTGGCCACTAATCTAGCCTTGTACTTATCGATAGATCCATCGGGTTTTAATTTTCGTTTGAAAATCCACTTACACCCAATTGGTTTACTGCCAGGAGGCAAGTTTACCAATTCCAAGTATGATTACTTAGTATGGATTCTATTTCGCTATTTATACCTTCTTTCCACATTTGTGCTTCTGGGGGTTGACATAGCCTCTTTAAATGTTTGAGGTTCGCTTTCAATAGCGTATGTTATGAAATCTGGACCAAAAGATTTTGAGATTCTAGATCTCTGACTTCTTCTTGGTTCAGTTTCCGCATTAACAGTCGGTTCCTCGGGGCTTTCATCCCTGAACGCCATCTCATGTGTTCTTTTCTCAGAAGTCTTATCTGTTTCCCGTTTATATGAAAAAATATTTTCAAAGAACACAACATCTCTAGATTCAATAATCATGTTTACATAAATATCTGGTATCTCTGATTTATGAACCAGAAATCTGTAGGCACTACTATTCAAGGCATAGCCTATGAATATGCAGTCTATAGTTTTTGCTCCCAGCTTAGTCTTTTTAGGTAATGGTGCTAGCACCTTTGCAAGGCACCCTCACATTTTGGTAATGGTAGGAAGGTGTCCTTCCATGCCATAACTCAAATGGTATAAGACCAAGTTTCTTGTGGGGTACTCTATTTAGAATATAATTTGCAGTTAATAGAGCTTCCCCCCACAAGTTCTGCGGAGCTCCAGAACTTACGAGCATGGAATTGATCATCTCCTTCAAAGTTCTGTTCTTCCGTTCAGCAATTCCATTTTGTTGAGGAGTATATGGTGCTGTTGTTTGATAGATTATATCAAATTTAGCACATAACTCACTAAAATCATTTGATTCATATTCTCCGCCTCTATCGGATTTTAGAATCTTGATTTTCTTGTTGAGTTGATTCTCAACTTCGGCTTTATATATTATAAACATATTCATTACCTCATCCTTACTGTTTAAAAAATACACATAACAGTATCTTGTACAGTCATCAATAAAAGTAATAAAATACTTTTTATCGCCTCTTGTTGGCATAACTTCAAGTCACACAGATCGCTATGAATTACCCTAAAGGTTCTGTATTTCGATCAATTGAGTGAAATGAATTTTTCGCCAACTTGGCCTCAACACAAATCTCACACTTGCGAATTTCTTCCAAGTTGAGTTTAGGAATATATCTTAGATTAGACAAGTTCTTTAATGACTTATAATTTACATGCCCTAATCTAGCATGCCACAAAATAGGAGACTCAAGCAAATAAATAGAAGATTTTTCTTATTTATAAGCTTCGGGTACAAATACACAGACTTTTTATGTACCACTGCAACATTACCTTTAAAAAGTCCATCAATAAGATAACCCTTTCCCACATACATCCCTCCCTTAGTAAGTACAAATTTATCTGATTCAAACCATTCTAAATCCTTTCTTACTAAGTATTGATCCAGATATTAGATTCTTGCGAATATCTGAAACATGTAGCACATCGTTCAGAGTAAGCTCTTTCCCCGATGTCCACTTCAGGATGACCTTGCCTTTTCCTTCAACCTTTGAGACGGCTGAATTTCCCATGAATAGTTGCTCATCTTGCTCTAGTATTCGATATTCAGAGAATAATAATTTCTCAAAGCAGATGTACCGAGTAGCCCCAGTGTCTACCCACCAATCCTTATTGTTGGTTGTCAGATTCACTTCTGACACCACAGCTGAAAGTCTTGGCGACTCATGGTCGGTCAAGTTTGCCTGTGGATGGCTTTTCTTGTTATTTTTGAGACGGCTGCGATATTCATTCGCCTTATGCCCTTCTTTGTTGCAGATGTAGCAGGTTCCCTTAAAGTGCATGTTCTTGCCTTCTTGGACCTTGCCTTTGTACCCCTGGGAAGTCTTCTTCCGTTTTAAGCCTTTGGAAGTAGACGCTTTCCCCTTTGAGTCTTCGATCACATTTGCTTTTTCTTCATAAGAGTTCTTACTGCTCCTTTTCTCGGACTTTCGGTTGTCATCTTCGATTCGAAGCCTCACAATGAGATCTTCCAACTTCAACTCCTTTCGCTTATGCTTCAGGTAGTTCTTGAAATCTCTCCACGCATGTGGGAGTTTCTCCAAATAGTAGCAACCTGAAAGGTTTCAGGTAGAATCATACCTTCGGCTTCTATCTCGTGCAAGATAAGTTGGAACTCTTGCACCTGACTGATTACAGTCTTACTGTCCACCATTTTGTACTCTAAAAATCATCCTACGACGAACTTCTTGGTACCCAGCATCCTCAGTCTTGTACTTCTTGTCAAGACTGGCCCATAACTTCTTTGCCGTTGTGATAGGACTGTAGATATTGTAAAGAGAGTCATCCAGTCCATTTAAAATATAATTTCGGCAAAGGAAGTCGCATTGAGTCCATGCATCAGTTGCGGGCTCTGGTGGATCTTCTTGCAGGAATCTGGCCAGATGAAGAGTGGTTAAGTAGAAGAGCATCTTCTGTTGTCACCTCTTGAATTCTGTGCCGTTAAATTTTCCTGGCTTCTCCGGCTTCGGGTTAAGAAGTGGAGTTGGCATCAAAGCTTGTAGCTGCATGTTTGGTGCCTTTCTTGAGCTATCTTGATTAGTCTCAGATATTTTCTGCAAGTTCAAGCAGAATAGAAGTAAGAAACTTCAATACTTAATTGTCTTAAAATTGTTGGATTCTGCTTATCAGGAATCAATCTGACAACTATTCAAAATCACTGAAATATCAACAATCTAATTGGCCAGGTCGGCAAATATCAGGTGGGAGGTTTTCCGTTCAATAGAACGTTCCTTAATTTAAGAACCACCTTTCAATTTCCTTCCTTACTTAAACACCAATTAGACTGAATCTAAATCAGTCTCGATATACTGAATATCAGTATATTCCCTGTATAAAGAAATTAATTCACTTATACAGTACTTGGAGTGAGGTACGCTTAGAGCGAATCTCCTTAAGACAATTACGTCCCCCGCACCGGTGCTAACGGGTTGATGGACGCTGGTCCTTTACTTTGGAGGAGCACCCACTGTAGAGGAAGAAGGAAAGTTGAAGAATATTCTTCTTCAAAAGTCCCAGATTCAGACAACAATTTTATTATGCAGAATCTCTTTTGAAGTCGCTTCAGAAACTGAATTTCTCACTTCCCGTTGGAAGTCACTTCAGAACTCCACTTCCCAGTTCAGAACGCAGTAACTCACTTCCAGTTCAGAACGCAGAGAGAGAAGAGATTTTCATTTTTGGTGTGTTTAGAATGAGAAACTGGAGCGCTATCTATAGCGCTCCCAGGAGGGGCCAACGGGTCCGAACCCAACGAAAGGTTGTAACGGTTCGGTCTGAACCGTTGCAATGGTCCAACAGTCGCAACTGTTGCCTGTCCAACTGGAGCGATTCGGATAGCGGGGTGGGTCCGTTGGCGGGCCGGTTCGGATCTGGATAGCGGAGCGGGTATGCTTCGCGTACCCATACCCGTGAGACCTGATTCAAAAAGAACCAGCGCCGGCTTCCGCCAGCGGCGGCGCGTGCATGAGCGGGTCTGGTTCCCTCCCAATCGCGCGCGAAAACTCCAAGTACCCAAAGGGCACGCACTTTGTTCTCAATTTTCTCTATTTAAACACTACGAACTTCCATCCCATGGCCAATGTGGGACTAAATGCTTTTAGCTACCTTTAGTCCCATTTTGGCTTTGAATTAGGCAATCTTTAGACTTGAATATCTCATTCATTCGAAGTCAGAATTGAACATGTGAATATACACGTTCATCCCCATTAGAAGGAGAACACACTCCAACCATCATCCAATTGATTCGATTAACGGATCTCGCCGTAATTTAATTCAAAGATTCACATATATATTCTTCATATTCCAACAATATATATGATGCAAAAAGAAACAAGCATAATCGATATCTACTCCTTTATTCCCATTCTAATATGCCTTTCTTTTTTTCTTCTGGGAACAAGTTAATATTCACCCAAAAAAAATTGATTTGGCCTTTGATAGAACCAAATGAGAATTTTTCACAAAATATTTTATTATTAATGAAGTGGAAACATCTACAAAATAAAAAAGGATCTCACTAGTGTTTCCTCCTCTATTCAAGTGACAACGTGCATCTCTCCATTTTGAAGACTTTGCAGTTGATGGGAATAAAATCAACAAATGCTTGAATATGATATTATGATTAAAAGAAAAAATAAAATTGTGGTTTACAATTTCGTTGTGAGTAGTGAAAATCTCCTCAATACTCTTGGGGATGTGGTCTCTTGCTAGCCACGAAATAATAGAGAGGAAGAGAAAAATTCTCTCTTTATTTTTCTGCATCCAAGTAAGATTTTGTTTGTTTTTGTAATTTGATAGATAGTGCTTCAAATTTTGGTTGGATTTGATCGTTGTGAACAATCCTGCCAAGCTTACTTGCTTGATTCTTGAAGTTACTAGGTTCTGACAAAGACCCCATTAACACCAAAGGGTTGTGTCTCTGAAGTGGAAGCTTGGTGGCCTTCATTTTTTAGGCATTGACCATAAAGCTAAGGGAGTTACATTTGACGTCTTGTTGCTTACAATGTGTTGGATGATAATTTCTTTTTTTGATAATGTCATGTTGCCTTCTCTCAAAGGTCCACATTACATAGACATGACAAACATTTAAAATGTCATTGCAAGCAAAATCAGTAACTAAAGTGCAACTATTTCTGAAATGTTGAAATGTTTACATGCTTCAAATATTTGTGACTTTTCCGTGACATTTCACATGAAATAACAAAAGAGATGGAAGAATGAAGATATCAACATGGAGTATGGTGTGCATTTCTATAGTAATAATCAAATTCACCAATGCACTATTGAAGATGTTAGGATTTTGTCTTATTTTTTAAGAGGAGATGATGGTTCAAGAAAATCTAATTGAGTTGGAGAAGATGATGGCTTGATGCAGAAGAAGCAAATCAAGGTGAAGCAGTTTCCTTTTCAGGCAATTGCGAGTTTTCTTTCCAGGAGGAGTGTGAATAGGATTCAATTCCGATTCAATGAAATTTGTTTCTAAAGATTAAAAGGTCTAGAATCTTTCTAGATCAAGAAGATCAACTCCTAATATGATTGATCAAGATTCTTCAAGCATCCAATGGTCAATATCATCTCATAGTCCAAATAGGAGTTGTATTGTAAAATCTTATAAATAAAGGTTGTAACCCAGCATTGTAAATTGGAGCAGAGGAGTAGAAAAAAGTTGTGGAGAATAACAATGTAAAGTCCTAAAATTAAGAAGGCCTTAAAAAGCCAAGAAAAAGAGGACCAAGGTAAATGTGTATAGAGAGAAGATATACTCTAGTAATCTAGACGTAAATTCAAGGGGAAGGTGAATACTCTTGTGTCATCAAGAGGAGGTTAGATGTCTTTTATCAAGTTTATTAATAAACTCTCTCAAGTTCTCTCACCATGGACGTAGGCCAAGTTTGGACTGAACCACGTTAAATTGTATGTTCTTCTTCTTATATTTTTTAATATTCATCTTGTGTGCTCGAGGTAATCAATCTCATGGTGTACTTGAGGTCGTCGGTGGGGATCTTCGTATCTCCTAACTATTGATGTCATGTTAAGTATGGTATCTTAGGTTATCCACGCAACAATTGGTATTAGAGCATATCAATTTCGGTCACAACAAATGATATCAGAGCTGATGGTGTTCGTTCAAGACTCAAGTGCTCTAGATGAAGAAGATGTCAAGTTGACGGAGTTCAGCGGAGGCATCAAGATGAAGAAGACAACAAGAAAGATCAGATTTATTTTATGGTAAAGATCAATGATTTTTGGAGTATATTGATCAAGATGGAGTCTTCAAGGCTCAATGATGCTCAGAGTTGAACACGGTAAACGCGGAGATGATGATCAGATCATCGCCAATGGCGGACGACAAGACGAGCTCGACGAGCTCACAAGCAGCACACAAGGCATCCCATGGAGGCTCGCTGGGCAGCAAGTCAAAGAAAAAATAGCAGAGGGTGATGAAGACGATCAATGGATGAGATTGATCGGAAGGTAGATCGTGCAATCGTAGTCGGATTCAGACAGTCAAGGTATCAAATCCTATGTTTTTCAATGCTCTGGATGCAATAATTGGTGCAAATCGAGGAGATCCAATGTCTGATATAGGTTCTGTACAGATTGGTTAAATAAATTGATGGAGATCACGGTCAAAGTTATGACAAACTAGTCGTGATGCGATGAGATTATTGTAGGTATTGGTGGATATATCAGGTTTGAAGATCATCAATAGCAGGATAATAGATCTAGCAAACATCAATACAGTGGTGGATGGTAGCCCTGATTGATGGAAGAAAGACTATGGCAGTATGTGGTGGGAGGTCCGGTAAGACCATGACAGTTATGTGAAGACAAAGTCTCAAGGTTAAAACATTGATGAAATGTGGACCATCACCAAGTGATCAGTGGAAGACCTGGCACGATAAGTTCTTGACAATGTTCGTGTAAAGTTAGTAAGACTATGACAGAATTAGAGGCAGATTGCCTCAACACCGGCAAGGCCCATGGTCGAGAAGCCATCATAAAGTGGAATTGGCTAGTGGCAGCGGTGATGCAATGCAAATTAAAGATAAGAAACTGAGTCAGGGAGTTTCAATGAAAAGCTTCAAGGAACTCACTTCGAGGTGAAGCTTCAAGAAAAATTGCAACGAATCTAAGAGTTACAGGACAACTACAGAAAAGTGCATTCAGACGAGATTTGAGATAAACCAAGACATGGCAGACCCCAGGGAGAAGAGGCAAGGTTAAATATTTCACGATATGATTACAACCAAGGAAAGAATTAAGATAGTAATCTAAAATCTCAAGTGGTTTTACTAAATGCTTGAAAAGGAACTCAAGTGGAGATTGTAGGATTTTGTATTATTTTTCAAGAGGAGATGATAGTCTAAGAAAATCCAATTGAGTTAGAGAAGACGATGGTTTGAAGCAGAAGAAGCAAATCAAGATGAAACAGTTTCCTTTTCAGGCGATTGCGAGTTTTCTTTTCTGGTGGAGTATGAGAAGACGATGGCTTAAAGCAGAAGAAGCAAATCAAGATGAAGCAGTTTCCTTTTTAGGCGATTGTGAGTTTTCTTTTTTGAGGAGTATGAATAAGATTCAATTCCTATTCAATGAAGATTTGTTTCTAAAAATTAAAAGGTCTAGAATTCTTCTTATATCTTTTAATATTCATCTTGTATGCTCGAGATAATTGATATCATGGCGTGCTTGAGATCGTCGGTGGGGATCTTCATACCTCCCAACTATTGATATCCTAGTAAGTATGGTATCACGGGTTATGCACACAACAATTGGTATCAGAGCATACCAATTTCGGTCACAACAGAAGATAGCGGGCAAGCACCAATGCATGCAATCATTTCGTGCATCTTGTACGGGCTTGGCCTCCAGTACTGATCTGGATGCCCGTCTGGTCTCACGAGTGAAAGATGGTAAATGTCCCAGAACTTCATCCGAACCCCATTCTCTGATCAAACAAATTCTGCCTTCTCAAACTCATCTTTCTGAACAGAGAGCATCCTATACTCCTACATTATGAAGTCATACTAGCCATCTCTAAAAGGTAAGGTCCTATATTGCAAACCCCCCAGGTTTTATACTCTCCATAGTCAAAGTGAGAAGGAACCCGCTCCTCACAACGACGAGGGGCTTGTGATTTGATGTCACAATGAACTAAAAAGCTAACTGAAGTGCTTTCTGTTTGGAAACTAACACTGGAGGTTTATACGCAAACACCAAAGTTTTACCGCAGAATAGTCACTGACACAGCAAGAACAAACAAAGAGAGAAAAGTAAGAAAAAATACAGATTTAACGAGGTTCGGCAATTGCCTAAGGCAGAAAGAGAAAGAAATCTTTTTAATCAATCAATTCAAGTTACAAATACTGGAGATAATATCCCTCTTTATATAGCAAGAGAATTCATGAAGAAAAGAAAACCAATAAATCCAAATTCGAATCAGAAACAAATCCAGAATCCCAATAGAAAATAGCTCATAACTGAGGTGCGGTCGATCAGGCGGTCGAGCGCCGGCTGTGCAGGGTCAACAATGTGCGCAGGCCGATTGTAACCCCCCGATCCTTGATATACGTATTACAGTATTAGTACTCGATACGACGTATAAAGTTGAGTTGACCTTTTTGGTAGTCTGATTGAGCCAGTTTCAGTGTCAGATATTATTTTTCAATATTTTAGATTTTTCAGAATTTTTTGAAATTTTTCTGGATTATTTTGGAAAATCTCCGTAGTCGGTGTCCACCGATACCTGTAATCGGCTCTACGAATTTTAATTCACAAATGGAGTAGAATTTTAAAAATCTGCTTTCACATTTTATCTTATAATCATATTTTCTACTTTAGGTTATTTTCGGAGATTTTTTTGAATTTATCAAAAATCGGGCTAAACGGTATCGCCTATTACCAGCGAAATCTTTCAGGATTTTTAATTTACAAACCGAACTGAATTTATTTAAACCGTTTTTATATTATTCTCAGGATAATATTCTCAATTTTACAGAATTGTTGAGCATCGTTGGGAACTAGTCAAATTTTACTTATTAAAATAATATTAATTAATTCATTGTTTTTAAACTACCTTTTTCTTCTTTTTCTTTCTTCTCTCTTCTTTCTTCCTCCCTACGTTTTTTTTCCCCACTGCCTCTTAACCCAACTGCCATACTCTACTGCCATCTCTCTCTCCTTCTTTTTTTTAAAACATCTCTCTCTAATTTCAAAACATCTCCCACTCTCTTTCTCTCTCCTCTCTCTCTTCTCAGCCAAGAAGGTCAGGCCGCCGGCGCGCTCCGGTGGCTGGCGCGCCACCGGATGCCCCCTTCCCCTCTCCTCCTTCTCCTTTCCTTCTTCTTTTCTTCTTCTTCATTTCCTGTTCCTTCTTCTTCTTTCATTTCTTTTCTTCTCCTTCTTCCTGTTTTTCCTCTCTATCTCCCCATCTCTTTCTCTCATTCTCTGGAGAGCGTCGCCGTCGGCGGGGCGACGCCAGCGAAGGGGCTGGCCGTCGCTAGCCCCTGTCCCCCTTCTCTGTTCTATTTCTCCCTCTCTCTCTCTAAATGGGTTTAAACCCAATAGCCTAAGAGCAACTCGTTAACCCAAATCCACTAACCCATTATCCAGTTACTTAAGTTATGGGTTTGGGTTATCAGATCCAAACCCGACTCTTTAAGAGCTCAAACCCATATCCAAACCTAATAAAGGTAATTTTTCATAAAACCCCTGTTAAATAATACTTATTAAATTTTAATCCTTATTTATTACATATTTAACCCATTTCTATTACTTTTAGTGTTGGGCGATATCTGGAGCATCCGGTGTCCGATCTGGACGATCCTGGAACCGTTGCGATCGTGGAAAGAGCGCTACCTTCCCATGGCTAGTTTATGAGTGTTTTTTTTATAATTATAGTTATCCTGTTTAATTAAATTAATCATAATTATCAGAATATTATAGAATTAAATAGAATTCTTGCTTTATTATAAAATATAGATGACTTGTCTAAATATCGGGATTCACACGTTAATAATTTTACTAAATAAATTAACTAATAAATTGATAATTAAAATAGAGTTATGTAATAATTTTATGATCTTGATCATATTAATCTTGTAATATTATTACAAATATGGAGATCTAATACTCGATTATATGATATAATTACCGTTACCTGACTCACACTAGACACCATTACTACATGTATCCTACTCAAACATTATAGTACATTGGATATTGTATTTCTATATACCCATTACCAGATATTGTTATTCACAGATACCGATACACCGACACGATTATTGCATGTTATTGAATCACTGCTACAGGATACGTTACTACACTGGATACTGCTACACGGATACTCTGTACACTATTATTTCTTATTCATGTCCCACTGGTACACGGATACACCAATTTACGGAATACCGTCATTGCATATATTGTTATCATCGTTACATGGATGCTCGGTACACAGTTACATCATATTTAGACATCACTGTTACACATGCATGTATTGCTTCTATATTCTTGTCATATGGATCATCGTTCATATTGCATGTATATTCATGTATTCTCGTTGCATGATTGTTTCCCGTTCCTAATATTCCCATCACTGGATACGTGAGTTATTGATATGCGATGTGTGGAACTAAGTACCAGTGGATCCAAGCCACAGGGGCCACCTCTAAAATCCCACATCTATTGTTTCCCGTATCCCGTTATCTTATTATATGCTATCAACCGAGCTCAAGTCATGTTATCATGTTACATGTACCATGCACTATACTTGTTCTTACTATGCAGTGTACTTTAAATATAATGAATATAACTTGGGGATGGGGGAGACTAGACGGTTGACTAGGTCTTGTCGGGTGGATATCTGGATCCATTGTTAGTCCCCTTGCAAGGGACGTAGTAGGGCTGGCTACCGTTTGTATTGTATTATTTAATGCTCCTGCCCTAGCTAGCCCTGGTCTCAGCAGCCATGGGTCTATTTAAGGCCATTGTCTCGGGTATGCACGGGATACACCCACCTGACTAGATTCCTCGATTATTGGGTTTCCAATTAACATAATAAAACGGTATAAACAATAGGGACGTCGGGAACACTTGTTATTTGGTCACTCTCTCGTTTGGATAATGGTACCCGTATGCCATGTCAGATGGGTTCGACTGGAGTGCGGGCTCCAGTATGAATTGCCAGTGGTATGGGACACTAGAAGAGATTGATTAAAATATCAGGTGGTACTAATCGTTAGTATTATCTAAATCACATGACATGCTTGACTCATGTATATTATTGTCCCTTTATATTTTTTATTATTCCTGATATGTGATCCACGATCATGTCACATGTATACCTTGTTACACTTCCTTATATTTGTTACACTCCATGTGGTAGTACACTATTTATGCACATATATACTCTGCATTGCATATATTCTACTTTATGTATACCTTGCATACATTATTACTGTATATGCACAACACAGTAGTATGGTTATGTTTGCATACTGTAAACCTGCATGTTCATTTCTGTCACGTTACCACTATACAATATTATTTATATATAAAACTGGAGACTACTACTGTAGAGATGACCCGTTGATAACATGCTAGGTGGTGATGGTATTAAAATATGATATTGTTATATTCTACTGATTCTTAAATTCTTATTATATGGTATCACTGATACATAAACATATATTATATATTATTATCATGCATGTATTACTATATTACATATTACTGCTTCTTCCTTCATTTTACCACTCACTAGGTCGCTTTCTGACGACCCTGGGTCTGCGTGCCTAGATTGGAGATCCGATTTATCGTATTGTCAGATATTTCATTGGATTCACATAGGACTCCTCGTCGACAGCAATCATAGGTATCTTTATTATTTAGTCTTTAGTTTCTTATTTTTCACTATCTCTATATCTATCATGATCACTACCCCTTTCTCTGCAGGTATTCTTGTACTCATTTATGCAGGACTTATTGTGAATCAGATATATATTCCCTGTACTGAGGCTTAGTGTATATACGTAAGAGTATTTTCGCTCTGCGTATATACGTCGTCGTAGTGTCTCCGTATCCGTGGGATCGGGCATTACATCGATCGACTGGACGGTCGACCTCTAGTTATGCAGAGCCAAAAATAATCTTCTGATCGGTTGACTGAGCGGTTGTCTGACTGTCATTTGTTGCTGCTGCTGCTTCCTCTAGGCGATCAATCACTACAACCCTTTTTTCTTAATGTGTATATTTTGTGCACGGTCGGTCGGTCGATCGGGCGGTCGATCGGATCACTGTCTGCGACCATTTTCTGACTTCTTGGCACGCCATTAAACTCCAAAACTATATGCTATCTTCTCCAATAAGTTAAAAAAACTCTATCAATAAGATTTTACATTCTTTCTCTATAATTCTCCATTTCGGTGAAGATTTCTCAATCTGAGCCGAATGCAATAAAGCACCATGTCGACTCAACTAGGTTTCACCAATGTGATTGCCTATGTCCTCACTGCCCGAGAGATCAAGTCATCTGTAGTTCATCCAAATGATCTCCATCGAACTCAAGCAACTGAAAGAATTTAGAGTAACTCCTTACAATGTGCAAATTTTACTCCCGGAACAACCTTTGCAAGCATATCAGCGGAATTCTCCTTCATGTGAATCTTTTTTTACTTCGATGTCACTTTCATCAAGAATCTCTCTAACAAAGTGAAACCTGACATCAATGTGCTTTGTTCTTGCATGATAAACTTGATTTTTTGCCAAATAGATAGCATTAATGCTATCACAATTGATCTTTAGGAGATCCTGATCAATCCCCAAGTCGTTAAGCAACTGTTGAAGCCAAATTCCCTCCTTCATAGACTCCATCATGGCCATATGCTCACCTCCGTAGTAGACAAAGCGACAGTAAAATATAGAATAGAGCGCCAACTCATCGGTGCTTGGGACAATATAACACACATACTTTGTTATATACCGGCGCTTATCGAGGTCTCCAATGTAATCAGAATTGACATATCTGATGCACTCTTTTTACCCGTAATATCCTTCTCAAACATCATACCAACATTTATGGTACCTTTAATGTACCGCGGTATCCACTTCAGTGTCTCTAAATGACCCTATCAGGATCGTGCATCTATCCGCTAACCATTGAGATAACCTGTGACAAATCAAGTCTTGTACAGACCATTGCATACAATAAAATGCCAACTATACTAGTATAGGGTACATGAGACATATATTCATGCTCTTCAATAGTAGTAGGAGACATAGTAACTTTTAACTTAAAATGAGAGGCCAATAATGTACTTAAAGATTTTGTATCACCATTGATGTTGAATTTCTATAGTACCTTCTTCAAATACTCCTTCTGTGTCAAGCAAACCTTGTCACTTTTTTGGTCTCTCTCAATCTCTATGCTTAGACCTTCTTTGCTTCACCAAAATTCTTCATCTCTATTTCGAAAGACAAGTCTTTTTTCAATTTATCAATTACGGATTTACTTCTAGAAGCAATAAGCATATCGTCTACATACAATTGTAGATAAACATAATCTCCATCAAGTAGCTTGTTGTAACAGATGGGTCGTAATGGCTTCATGTATTCCATTTCTAAAGTTTTCATTCTACCTTGGTAATTGTTTTTAATCATAAAGTGATTTCTTCATCTTGCACACTATAATATTCTCTTTTCTTGCAGGCTTGAACCTCGTAGACTGAGACATAAAGATCTCATCATCAAGATCGCCATGGAAAAAGCAATCTTTACATCAAGCTGATCAAGCTCCAATCATATTGTGCCACTAGCGCCAACAATATCTGAATCGATGAGTGCTTTACAACAGGTGAGAATACTTTATTGTATTTAATGCCTTCTCATTGCGCGTAACATTTCTGTCAATCTGGCCTTGTAGCTTACAATATCCACCATCTAGAGATCATTGTTTCTTTGCGAACACCCACTTATAACCAATAGCCTTCTTTTCCTTAGGCAATTATATCAATTTTCAAGTGTCATTCTTGTGAAGAGAGTTCATCTCTTTCATCATGACATAATTCACATATTGGACTCTGAACATATTCAGCTTCTCTATATGTATGCGGGATCACCTCCTGAATGACTGAAAGAGCATAGGTTACAATTATATTTGTAGTGATCCAATTGGGCTTACATGAATTTCTCTGAGTTCTTCCAACCACAACAGAATCTTGGACAACATCCATAACCGGTCCTTAATCCTCATCATATCAGCATCCCTATCGGCTACATAATCACCACGTTGTATCACTTCAAGTGTGATCTTAAATTATACTGTTCTATCTGAAGGTGGTGAGTAGCATCACATTTCACATGCTGTGATATCCTGCTAGTCTTCTCACTCTCCACCTACTGAGAGTTTTGTAGGCTTTACCATTGAAGCCTCCTCAAACATGACATCCACGCAAGATAATCTTCTTGTTCTTTGAATCCCAAATTTTATAGCATTTCACACCTTTCTTGAAATCAACGAACACACCTTTCCTCGCTCTCGAACCCATCTTGTCTTCTTGGATATGGTAATAGGATGGACAACCAAATATCTGAAGTGAATCATAGTCTTGAGCACCTTTTCTCAACCAAACTTTCAAAGGATTTTACCTCCTATCTCAGACGAAGACAACTTGTTAATGAGATGGCAAGCATACGATAATACCTTAGCCCAAAAAATTAATAATTCGGTGTGGGATAACATGCAATGAACCTCTCTAGTAAGGTCATGTTCATCTTTTCAGCCAACCCATTTTGTTTCAATTTTCTCTCACTGTAAAGTGTTTTTCTATGCCTCTGATTAATCTCTAATTTTGCATAATTTTTATCACATCCTCATATTTATTTGATATAAAATTCTAACTAATAAAACTTTTCTTACTTGATTCTAGGTCCATGGTGTGCAAATGAAGAAGAAAACCCTAAATCACCATTTAATGGGTGATTAAGGCCTACCAAGTAGCCGTTGACCTTAGAGAGGAGATTTTATCTGCCCAGGGCATCAATCTAGAAACCAGTAGATCCACCGGATAAGGGACAGACAAGACGACACGCTGCCCGAAGCCAGGCGCGCGCGCCACCCTGGCATGGCCGCGAAAACGCTGCTGTACGGGCGCGGGCGCGCCCAGGCTTTGGGCCAGGGGTTATCTCCCTAGCCCCCTTTCCCCTGGTGCCTATAAAACCCCCCTGG